>SNQJ01S0056594.1:14073-51868 GCA_010110895.2 Picea sitchensis | reverse complement strand
GGAGGTCTCCCTCCACTTGGAAGAGAAGGGAGCCAAAGTTATTGTCCATTACTCCTACAATCAACACTCCGCAGAGGAAGTCACATCCAAGTCTTCTTCTTCGGTTGATGGTGTGAGGGTGATTTCCTGAAAGTCGATGTCATAGAGCCATATAAGTTTTCCAAGCTATTCAACACAACTAAGAAGATGTTTGGACTTCTCCACATCGTGATAAATGGAATAGGAGTGTTGGATCCCAAGTATCTAACCCTTGCACAGACCTTTGATGAATATTGGGACCGAATATTCAATGTCAATTGCAATGGGGCGTTTCTGTGTAATAGAGAATTTGCCAAGAGGGTCATCCACAGGAGTGGTCATCACATCATTAACATAAGAAACTCCATTTTGGGACTAGTGAGATCGGGTTTCGATGCCTGTGTGACCAGCAAGGTGGCAGTGTAGATCCTGATCCACAATAGATCGAGCCCCAAATCTCTCACAACATACATCCAACCAAATACACAATTAGGTGTAGCTCAATCTTGAATTAATCGATTGAATGAAGGCTGAAAAAACCACTAATATAGCATAGCAAAAATATAAACCAGAACTTGGTTGAAATAATCTCTCACAAAACGCAATCTATCTCTCTCATTTTCATGGGTTCTCTCGTGAGGGAATCAAGCCCAGTGTTACTCTGATACCATGTTGTTTTTCTTCATATGAGATGAGAAAATATCGATATATTATTACAATGATGAGTGTTCCATATATAGGGAACATATGGTGACCATCCATGAAAGGAGTCATCCCTTGAATAATCAATAACTATTTATTATTATCATTCACTTATTATATATGATATTTAATAAACAATAATTATATTATTGATTATTATTCTAAGAGAATGTCTTCCCGATGTTGTCCAAACATCAATAGAATGTTGGGGCCACTTTTTAGTGAGACATGGATATTGCCTTTGTGGGAGAGAAGGATAATTGTGTGGTCATCTATTTGGATGACATTATTGTATTCTCTAGATCTGATGAGGAGCATCTACGTCATTTGAGACAGGTATTTCTGAAGTGCAGAAGGTATGGTCTTTCTTTAAATCCAAAAAAGTATCATTTTTCTTTAGAACAAGGGAAATTGATACGGAATATTTTTTGTGTTGATGGAGTTAAAATTGATCCTGCTATAGTGATATCCATTCAAAATATTTATATCCCTAGAACTAAAAAGGAAATCTAGTCTTTCCTTGGGAAGATAAACTTTCTCAGAAGGTTTATTCCCAAATTTGTTGAATTGGTCAAACACATAACTGACATGTTGAAGAAAGGTAGTGAGATCAAATGGAGAACTAGAGCCAAATATTCTTTCCAGTATATTAAGTAGACTATTTCAGATGCCCCTGCTTTGATTAGCCCAGATTTTGAAAAAGAGTTCCTGATTTTTTCTTTTACATCTCAGGATACTTTAGCAGTTGCTCTTTTGTAGAAAAATTGTGAGGGTTTTGAACAACCCATTGCATTTTTCAACAGAGCACTTCAAGATGTTGAGTTAAAGTACGATATTATGGAGAAGCATGATTTTTCTTTGGTTAAAGCACTAAAGTATTTCAGATTTCATGTGCTACATTCCAAATTCATTGCCTATGTACTATCTAGTGCTATTAAAGACATCTTGACTCAGCCATATAGTGATGGAAAGAGAAGTAAATGGATATCTAAGCTATTGGAATACGACATGGAGATAAATCCTACCAAGTTAGTCAAAGGGTAGGGGTTAGCTAAGTTGCTAGCTGATTCCAATTGCAGATCTCTGGGAGTTGATTACATCTGTAACAATTCAGAAAATTTACAACCTCAGACCAAAAATTCTCAAGTTAATCAAAATATTGTTGAATCATAATGTTACAAAGATATCCTTTATTTTATGTAGATTTTCCAAGCCCCTCCAGCAATGGATAAGTCCAAAGTAAGATCCCTGAAACTCAAATTTGTTAATTATTGTGTAAATAATCAAACTCTATTTTGGAGAGATCCTTATGGATTTTTATTGAGGTGTCTTGATGAAGAAGAATCACAAAGATTCATGTCAAATTTTCATGGAGTGTGTGGAGCACATCACTTATGGAAGTCTGATGCATATAAATTCTCAGGGATGGTTATTATTGGCCTAGTATATTTTCTAATGTTTGTGCAAAGGTTAGAGCATGTGAGAAATGCAAAAGGTTTTTTGGAAAACATAAGCTTAAGTCCTTACCTCTCAAACCTGTAAAAATTTATGCACCTTTCCAACAATGGGCTTTGTATTTCATAGGTGAGATCCACCCTCCATCCAGTGGCCAAAAAATATGGATTCTAACATCTATAGATTAATTCACGAAGTGGATTGAAGTTGTACCTACAAGGAGGGAAATTGACAAGGTAATTATAATATTTCTTGAAGAGAATATTTTTTCTAGATTTGGTTGTCCAAAAGTGATCATTACTGATAACATTGCATCTTTCAAATCCATTAACATGGTAAAATTCTGTGAGGAATATGGCATTAATCTTAGGCATTTTACTACTTGTTACCCACAAGGTAATGGCCTAGTTGAATCATCCAATAAAAGCATGGTTAAGATCATTAAGAAGCTTCTGGAATAAAATAAGAGAACTTGGGACTCAAAGTTGAAATATGTTATGTGGGATGATCGTGTTAGAAAAAAGAGAAAAATTGGAACCTCGCTATTTCAGTTAGTATATGGAATGGAAGCAGTCTTTCCAGTACAACTTGGTTTTCCAGTTGTAAAATTTCTGCATGAAATTGAATCTGAACCTAATGATGTTATTAAAAGGATTTTCCAAATTGTAGAATTGCAGCAAGCACGAGAGAAACTTTTGGAGAAGGCACATCAACATCAACAGAAAGTTAAAGACACATGTGATAGAAAAATAAAAAACATAGTAGTTGGTACCTGGTGACTTAGTTCTAAAATGGGATGCTCGCAGAGAAGATCATCATGGGAAATTTGATAGCTTGTGGTCAGGTCCATTCAAAGTGGAAAAGGTTTTAGACAACAACACTTTCCTATTGCAGAATTTGGAAGGTGAAGAGGTTTTTGGTGGCCCAGTAAATGGGCGTTTTCTGAAGAAATTATTTTAATAAGATCATTGGTGGCTCAAATATCATTTTACATATTGGCTTGTTGTGGTAATTAATAAATAAATACTCCATATCCAAATGGAGCAATGTTGCTTTTATTCTTTCATTTTTCGGAAATGGTTTTTATTTTTTTTACAATCTGATACGTTTTTGAATAAAGTTTGTCCAGAGCTTAGGAAATGGAATGACATAGTTTGAAAATAAGCATGGTATGAAGCTAAACTGATTAGAAGGCACAAGTCCACTCAAATTTCTTGGAGTTTCACAAGGAAAACTCCATCCCCCATGGAGCCATTGTTAACACCTACTTTGTTCTACATTGTTTTATTCCTCATTCATTCCTACTTGTCATTTAAAATTTAGTATAAGTTATAAAAATTTAGAATTATGTTGTTAAAGGTTTGATAACTTATCTTAAAGGGATTAAAATAATTCTATACCGAATGAATGAAATAGGCTTAGTTTTGTGAGAGGGGGACAAAAGGAATTATACACATGTTTAAATGATTGCTTGATGACATCATTTGGCTTCAAATATTTTCATTTGAGCCATAAGTCATGTCAACATATATACTTCATGATTATTTAACTTAGTAGGATGAAAATTCAAAATCTAATCCTCCCAAGAAATCAAAAGAAAAAATTTGGTTGAGCACTACATGAACTTCCACATGTCCTTGGTCGTGATTATTTTGAGTACCTTGGAGAGTCATGGAAGTTGTGGATTGTACTGCAGAGTTCATGTGTATGCAAAACAATTAGCAAGTACTAGTTGTCATTCATAGCATGCAAATATGGGTAGTATTTTCTACACGTCAAATTTTCAGAAGGTTACACGGATGAGGTTTTTCAAAAAACATATTTTCAAAACAGGTGCATTATTCATTACCTACAACATCTGGTCGATTTGAATTGGCACCCACATATCCAAAAAATCCCCTATTATTCTCATTACACAATAGATAGATCCACTCTTTGTAGCCAAGAGTCTAGTCTTATGGTCACAGATACGCATATGGGTAAAGGTGGACATGTGAATAGGAAAGATCCTGAAGGACCTAAGATCATGGAGGCTTATGAAGACAATTTTGATAATTTTTTGGATAGGTTGGTATCTTTTCTATACTAAGATGGATGGTCATAATTATGATACAACTAGGGCATTTGCTAAGAGTTTCAATGGACAATGGGCCCAGATTGAAAAATTAGGCATGTAGGTTACAGAGGATTCCATAATAGTTGCTTGCAACCTCCCGACTGATGGCGAAAGGTGGTTTAAAAATAAATTGATTATTGGAGGAGATGTAAATCAGTTTCTGAAACCCGAACATAGAGACCCTGATTGGGCCAAAGTAATTCTCAGGGATTGGATTTTTTATGAATGGATAGAAGCCTTACTCATGCTTAAATATTCACCACCTGTGAGGGGCGTTATTCTGTCGTATTTTTATTTCATCTACGATTTCTGCCTCATCTGGAAAGAATTAAGAGAATGAATATACCTTATTATTTCTTATGGGATCTCAACAACATGGCCATGGAAGTCCAAGAAAACCACAAAACCCATCCTCACAGAATTTTTCATCGGGGTTTGATTAAAGTACTTATCAAAGCCGAGCTGGGGAAATTGCAGAAGACTTGGGATAAAAAATTTGTCCATTCGATTTTTGAGAAGAAATTGCATCATTCTGGTGTAAAATCACATGATAAGGTTGCTAAGAATGAATAAGAAACTTCATCTAGCGTCAGTCAATTAGCTACTTCAAAGAAGAGAAAGAGAGCATCTTGTGTTAAGATTTCAGATGAACCTTTGGAAGTTCCTCCAACCAGTCAGCAAGCAGATGCAGGGCCTTCCCATATCGTAGGTGGAGGTAAGAACCCTTTTCCTTTTTCACAGAAGACTTACTCTAGAAGGACTCAAAGACAGGCAAAACCTAGGGTATTGGGAGAGGATAAAAAACCTAAGATAATAGAGGAATTGGTAGAGCCTGTACAACCTAAATACCATTCCCCAAAGGTCATTCTTCCCATGTCAAGCTCCTACGAAGATGATGTTTCTAAATATAAAATTGTAATGCAAAAGAGGGGCATCGGGGCTCAAAATAAATTCAGGTTGAAATCTAAAGTAGTGTATGACCTTTCCATTAAAGAGAAGGTCATAATTATTGATGAAGAATCTTCTAAACCTATGGGGAATTCATCTACAAGAAAGAAAATCCTTGTCACTAAGCCTGCGAAGAATAAATTTAAGAAGGGTGGTATGATCATAAATAAAAAGAATATCACTGGAAAAAACAAAGTTTCTACCAAAACATAGGGTAAGAAGAATATAAAAAGCCCAAACCCTAAGATCAGATCTGAAGGGAATGAGCCTAAGAGAATGCAAACCTGATATCAATTGCAGGCTTCTTATCCGATACCAGAAAGGATAGTTTAGAATTGTTGGCAGAAGCAACTTCTTATCCTTCATAAAAATCTATCAATTTGAAAAAATCAACTCCAGGGTAAATCCTGGTTTTTAGATTAAAAATGATAGATGATGGAAAAATATTTTTGTTTCCTATGTGTAAGGTATCATGCCCCTTTTTGGATATGACCAGCTACAACCCAAGAAAAGGAAGGAGTTGAAAACATGTAGGACTGTTTTTTTGGTAGGTCGCTACAGGAAGTTCCTGCAGTCACACACAAAAAATAGGGTCGCTACAGGAACACCTATAGCAACCGATTTTGATGCTAAACTTGCCCAATTTTATATTTTTGTAACAGAGGAGGGCTATACATATTCTAGAATGTTATAAAGCTATACATATTTTGTGGATCTAAAATCTATATTGGGATACCAAGATAAATGTAGATTGGGTACCAGGATCGAGTTGTCAAAGGATGGATTCGTATGGATATTTGAAGATCAGATATATCTGGGAAGTATTAAGAGGACGTTACAGTTCTATCATATGAATGGAGAACAAGTCAAGAAAATATTTTTTTATCCAAGGTTGTTGCCTTGATCCTAGGAGGTTTTTTGCAAAAATGTTATTATTTTGTATATCATCAGTCAAAGGATGAAATTCATTTTGAGTTTTTGTAGGGATTGATTTTGAGTTGTCCCTGATAGTCAAGATCGACCATAAATACATGTAACTAATTCAAAACATTATATATCAAATGATGTAGAAGAAGAAAGGGTTGAATCATTGTTTTGGCTTGATATTGCATTGTTAAAAATTGTTTTGATCTATCTTGCTTGTGTAAAGACTTCAGTTGCTAATGAAATTGGTGGTTAGTATGTTATATTTATTTGTTTATCATTGTCACATGATCCTCTAAACACTTAGTTGATGTTATATGAGCTTATGACAAATGATTTTGTGCTGAGAAGGTTTCTTTAACATGTTTTAGTAATCTTTGCCACATTTGTGTTTTCTCCTTAAATCTTATTTAGAATGAATTCTAGATAAAGGTTTTTCCTCTGCTGCATAAAGACATTAAAAAAAAAAAATTATTGGTGTATTTATCAGTCTTTGTTTTTCCCTTTCTCTCAATCACATCACTTAAATCTTTAATATCTAGCCATCAATTTTGTTTACCTGACTTATTGCACTTAGGTAAGTGGTCTTAACAGATCTGATCATTATTCCCTTTTCAAATCAAGAAAGGATTTATCCATCTTAAACCCCTAATGAACATTTTTAAACAAGGTGTGCTAGGCTTAACTCAATAGCAATCTTGAGTTGACTTCTAGCACTAACACCTTGGAATGAGTTTCAACAAAGTTTTGGAGATCCACGAGAGTA
This sequence comes from Picea sitchensis, assembly GCA_010110895.2. Taxonomy (NCBI): domain Eukaryota; kingdom Viridiplantae; phylum Streptophyta; class Pinopsida; order Pinales; family Pinaceae; genus Picea; species Picea sitchensis. Next base: position 44,939 of record SNQJ01S0056594.1, on the reverse strand, counting down.
TAGGTTCTATATGTTTGGACATCTAGTGAGCACAATTATGAAATTACACCATGATGTTAGTTTTGTAGAAATTTTATCATGTTGTTGGAGGTTATAACTTTATAGGTTTTCCCTTGGAGTCCTCTGAGTTCAATTTCCTTTCCTTCCAATAAAAATGTCATGAAACGTTCCTGAAAATTAAGATCCATTATTCCCAATGATTATAGCCATTGGACATTTAATACAACATCAAAAGCACCCATTTGGATTGAAATCATGGGACTATCCAATAAATACTCCCCCATAGTGATATTAATACTATGGAACTTCCATGAACAATTGATGGCACCTCCATCTATAATAATTACTTGAAACTCTAGTGTTGGATATATAAAACAATTGAAAAGTTTGGCTAATTTGGAATTAATGAAGTTATGGGTGCTACCATAATCAATCAACAATGTTACCTTTTTTGTTTTGATATATTCTTCTATATTGAGAGTTTGAGGAGCGACGATGCCAACAAACGCATGAAAATATATGGATGGAGTAGTATTTTACAGTTCTAAATCTTGCAATGGTTCAAATTCTCGACCTTATTCATATTCACAATCTATTTAGAATAATTTCCTCTCATCACACTTATTCCCCTTACTTTACTTTCTCTCACAATTGAAACAAAGTCCCTTTTCTCTTCTTTCATCCATTTTCTAATGTTTCAACCTTGTAGATTGAGTGAGGTTAGGATAGGGAACATGGTGCTCTCTATAGTTGTTAGTGGCCACACTTCTAGTATCCATATTTTTACTTTCAACATTCCTTGGCACATTGAAAGCATGATATAGGGATTTAGGTTTCAATATATGCACCTCATGTTGAATGCTTCCATTAAAGTGCCCATAAAGAGATATAACAAATTATCCTTTGGAATTTTATTTACCTCGAGACTCAACTTTTGGAATTGTTGAATTTTCTCTATAATTGGACCTCTTTGCTGGAAATTTATCAATTGGATAAAGAATGTTTTTCTCTTAATATCCCCATAATGTGATATCAATTCATCTATAAAAATGGAACAACAGAAAATCGAATCATTTTTCGTTCACAAATACATTGCTACAAAACAAATTGATTAGGGTCCAAATACAAGGATGCAAGAACTACCTTTTGTAAAGTTGTCATTTCATGTAGATCAAAGAATTTCTCCATCTAGAATATCCATGGTATAGGATCTTTACCATCAAATTTTCTCATATCAATATTGGGAATTAAGTGGTTTTCCGGTGTCGGTTGAACCCCCAACGATGCACATCTTGGAATGATGAATAATGATGCAGGAGCATCACCAACAACAAGTGAGCGCGAAGGTGGGAGACTGCTAGGATGAGCGCCAACACATTTCAACACGTTGCAAAAGTGTTTGGAATGTTTTTGAAATATTAATGTAATAAGGTGTACCTTGCATTTATATTTTGGAGGATGTAAACAGATCATGATCGATTTGCTCTCATCTGTAGTAGGTAGAGGCATTTATGCATAGTTAATGAAAGTAGGTAGATTTAAATTCCAGATTAGACAGTTTAGAGCGTAGGAGGGAAAACTGACTATAGACACCCTCACCTTTGTATCATTGTAAAATTATCAAGAGAGATCATTAGAGCATAGAGAAGAAGAAGAAGAAGAGAGTTGTAGCAGAAAGTTGTAGAGAAGAACACATGTATAGAAGTTCGAATTAATGAAAAGAGCTTTGATTCAGATTCATGGTGTTATGATTCTTTCTGTGTGTACATGTTGAATGGTATGCTTATGGTTGTTTATTCTCTCTGTTATGCATTTTATTTAAGATTGTGTGAATGTATTATTTCATGTTGAATGTTGAAGTCTGAGAGAGAGAGAGAATGAGTTTCAATTATTTCTCAACCTGAGTGAGAAGTTCCTGCAAGGAGTGCAGTGAAATTGTCTGCAAGGAGTGTGTTGATGGAGGTTCAGAGTTTATCTCTGAAAGCTCAGGAGAGATACTATTGGTCTCATTCCTGCAGAAGTGCAGGTGAGACACAGGAGTCGTGCAAGGTGTGCGCAGGCCGGTTGAAAGCTAAGACCTTGTCAACTAAGGGGAGAGTTGAAGGACTGTTGTTCCAGAAAAGTGCACAGAGTCGAGAGAATCAAATACCTGGAAGTATTTGAAGGTTTTCGAAAGGAGTGCGCGCATGAGTCTTCTTGAAGACTCGAGTTTGTAAGAAAATCTCAGGAGGGTTAGTGCCTTTGAGATAATCAAAGGGGAGACGAAGCGAAGTCGCTTTGTAGGAATCAAGTCCAGGCGAAGGGACCTTGGTTTATTTCACAAAACTTCTCAAGGAGCAACGAGCGCTCGGAATTATCTGTGGAGAATATCGGAAATCACAAGGACCGTAGGATCTAGAAAAGTTGCAGGGTGGTTAAAGGCGAGCGAGATTTCCACTCTAGGATCCAAAATCAATGTGGATCGTTGATCGTGATTTGCACCAGCCGTCAGATCATTTCGGCATTTCGGGGATCCTAATGCAAAGGAGTTGAGAACAGTGAAACGAAAGTCCTGAAGTCGCGAGTTGCGACAAGAATTGGAATAGAGTTTCGGGATTTCGACATTTCGGGAGTAAAGAGACGAAGGAAACAGCACTTTGGGAAAGAAATTCCCGAAAACCCGAAAGAGTGACAAGTGGCAGGAGTCTACGTCAAAGACAGGAAGTGGTTGAGTCGACAGGTGGTGTGTCCTCATCAAAAAAAGGTGGAGTCAATCCTTGTTGACTATTTCGGGGTTCGGAGGTTAGAGAGTCGAGAGCTTTGCATTTGGATCCGTGAAATCGTGAAGTCCAAAATCCCGATGAAGTGAGAAGTCCTTTGTGGGACCAACATTTGATAGCGTGTCGGGATTCAACATTTTGGCATATGTGAGGATAAGGGATCGGGATTCTTGTTCCGAGATTCCCAAAATTGCTAAACGCGATAGGAATTTCAGGGAATCAAAATTTTGGGTTTCAGTAGTTGGAGAGTCGAGAAACTCAGAAGGAGAAGCCACGAAGTCGCGAAACCCGAAGTCCCGAAGGGGCAAAGGTGTGATCATATTGTAGATCGAAAGATTTGGTTTGATGCTTCGTGTTTGATCATGTGGGCACACCCATACGGACCTGTGGACACACTGTTGTGTGTGTAAGGTATTTTCCGAAGGGAACCAAAGAGTCAATTAGACTCAAAGGGAAGATTAGAATGATCTTGCGTGGACCTTAGACCTGAGGGTTTGGGGGTCTATGTCAGTTGTGGTATCAGAGCACATAAAAAGTTCTTTGTTTTTTGTAGCAGAAGAAGGAAGAATATTTCTCAGCCATACAGCCGAGAAGGAGAGACAGACCAATGCATGATCCAGCAATGGAAAGGGAAATGCGCGAACTACGTGCCAGGCTTGATGCCATGGAGACATCACAGAGGTGCACAGTCGACACTGGATATATCAATGAGGTTGATAGTGAAAATGAATCCGAACATGGAGAAGAAGTCGCATTCGAAGATGTTGTAGACGAACACCTATTCAGGGTTGTCACAAGGATAGGTGCCAAGGAAAAAATGGAGATTCCCATGTATGAGGGAAACATGGATATTGAAGAGCTTCTAGATTGGATTAGAGCTCTGGATAAATATTTTGACTATGAGGATGTCGAGGAAGACAGGAAAGTCAAACATGTTGTCACGAGACTTAAAGGGCATGCAACATTATGGTGGGATGAACTGCAGGCTGACAAACGCTGCAAAGGCAAGCAACAAATGAAGAGTTGGGATAGAATGGTTGCAAAGATGAAAGCAAAATTCATACCTAAGTATTATCAAATTACACTGTTTCGAAGAATGAAGAACTTGATACAAAAGTTGATGTCAGTGAAAGAATACACTGAAGAATTCTACAAACTAAACATCAGGGCAGGTCATCGGGAAAGTGATGATGAAAAGGTTTCCAGGTATATGGATGGTCTGAGATATGACATCCAAGATGAGATGAGCATGATGATCATTTGGACTGTAGAAGATGCTTATCATATGGCTCTGAAAGCTGAAGAAAAACTGAGCTGAAAGCAAGGTCAAAGAGGTCGAGGAAGAAGTCAAACCAAAGATAGGACAGTTGCCCAAGACAGAACTCATAGACTTCAAGAGGAGGGAAAGAAACCTCAAACTCAGCATGAGAGAGGAGGAAGCTCACAGAGAGGAAAGTATGCTGATAAGAATGTTTTTCCTCGTACCAGAGGAAGAGGAAGATGCAGAGGCGGTGAAGTGAAATGCTTTACCTGTGGAAAGAATGGACATAAATCCTATGAATGTCCAGATAAGAAGAAAGAAGGAGGTGAAACTTACATTGCCAAAGCATAAAGATGGAATGTTGAGGCAGAAGATACTGAGGGCGGAAGATCACTGATGATGAGAAAATTTCTCTTAGCGCCATAGAAAGAGGTAGAGAATCTAGTCCAAAGGAACGAACTTTTTCGGACTGCTTGCAAGACCAAAGACAAGGTATGAAAATTCATTGTGGATAGTGGTAGCACAGACAATCTCGTTTCTATAGAGATGGTAGAAAAGCTGGAGCTGGAGACTAGCGTACATCCAAGCCCATATAGAGTTTCATGGCTACAAAAATGACATCAGGTAAATGTCACTAAACAATGTTTAGTTGAATTTAAAATAGGAGGATATAAGGATGAAATACTATGTGATGTCATTCCCATGGATGTTTGTCATCTATTGTTGGCTAGACCATGGAAATATGACAGAAATGTGATTCATGATGGGAGAAGGAACGCATACACCCTGGAAAAGAATGGGAAAACTCACATGTTGTTGCCGATTAAGGATAAAGAACTGAAACATGAGGTAAGTAACACTGTACTTCTCATGAGTGGGAAGGAACTTCTTAAAGAGGTTAAGATGAAGGAAGACACACAATTTATTGTGGTCAGGAAGCCTAGAATTGTGTTGACTAGTACAAGAGTGGATGATTTACCAGAGGAAATCCAGGATTTGTTGGAAGAGTTCGTTGATATAGTAGTGGTCATACTAACTCATTCGTTGCAACCTATCAGAAGTATAAGCCATCATATTGATATTATACCTGGAGCTCGTTTACCAAACAAAGAAGTGTACAGATTGATGCCGCAGGGGAATGAAGAGGTCAAAAGACAAGTCCAAGATTTAATGGACAAAGGATTGGTTAGAGAAAGCTTGATTCCATGCATTCTGCCAAAAGTGCTCAGCCCAAAGAAAGATGGAGGCTAGAGGATGTGCACAGACTTGAAGGAAATCAACAAGATTACCATCAGATATAGATTTCCATTTCCAAGGATGGATGATTTGATGGATTGCTTGAGTGGAGAAAAATTGTTTTCAAAGATTGATTTGAAAAGAGGATATCATCAAATTCGTATGAGGGAAGGTGATGAATGGAAGATAGCCTTCAAGACAAATGAAGGGTTGTATGAATGGCTTGTTATGCCATTTGGCCTAACAAATGCGACTAGTACTTTCATGAGGTTGATGAATGAAGTCTTGAAGGATTTCATAGGGAAATTTGTCATCGTATATCTTGATGATATATTGATTTTCAGTGAGACTGAAGAAGAACACTTGAAGCATTTGGATACAGTGATGAGGAGACTACAGCAAGAGAAGTTGTTGATAAATATGGAGAAATCATCATTTATGAGGACATAACTCATTTATTTGGGTTTTGTTATCTCTACAAATGAGTTGAAGATGGATCCGAAGAAGGTGGATGCCATTAAGAATTGGCCATCTCCGAAGAGTGTATTTGAAGTTATAATCTTCCATGGACTAGCTAGTTTCTACAGGAAATTTATCAGAAATTTCAGTGGAATTAGTGCACCGATGATGGACATGGTGAAGAAAAGACACAAAGCTTTTCACTGGAAAGAGGAAGCAGAGAAGAGTTTCAACTTGCTGAAGAAGAAGATCACGGAGAAACCAATTTTGGTTCTGTCGGATTTTAGCAAGACATTTCAGGTCAAATGTGACGCAAGTGGATTTTCAATTGGAGCAGTCTTGAGCCAAGATGACAGGCCAGTTGCATACTTTAGTGAGAAACTGAATTAAGCAAAAGTTAAGTACTCCACATATGACAAAGAATTCTATGCGGTCATACAAGCGCTGAAGAAATCGAGACATTATTTGGTTCCTAAAGAGTTTGTTTTGTACAACGATAATCATGCTTTGTAATTCATGACTCAACAGGACAAGTTGAACCAGAAGCATGCAAAATGGGTTGAATATGTGCAGAATTTTACTTTTGTAATTAAACATATTTCTGGAACTGCTAACAAAGTTGTTGATGCTTTGAGCAGGAAATGTTTGTTGATGCAAGAGTTTAGAGTCAAAACATTGAGTTTTGATAACTTCAGGGACATGTATAGAGATGATCCAGATTTCAAAGAGGCGTATGAGGCATATGAGAATCCAATTCTCAGGGATAGAAGTCAATGGACTGAATATATGATCAAAGATGGATTATTATTCAGAGGCAATCAATTTTGTATTCCAAAATGCTCCATGACGGAGAATCTGTTGAAAGAAAAACACAGTGGAGGATTGGTCGAACATTTCGGTCATGGTAAGACGTTCTCAAAGTTGAATGACTCATATTTTTGGCCAGGGATGAGGACAGATGTCAAAATATTTGTGGACAGAGGTAGAATTTGTCAGCACACAAAGAGAAAAAGGCAGAACACAGGCTTATACCATCTGTTACCCATACCTGAAAGGCCATGGGATGCAGTGAGCATGGATTTTATATTGGGGATGCTAAGGACGCAAAGAGGATTTGATTCAATCTTTGTGGTGGTAGACTGATTTCCAAAGATGACACATTTTATACCATGCCATAAAAATAACGACGCAACTCACAATTCGAACCTGTTTTTCAAGGAAGTTGTCAAACTTCACGGCTTACCAAGGAGTATAGTTTCAGATCGAGACACCAAGTTCATAGGACATTTCTAGAGGACTTTATGGAAGAATTTGGGGACACGTTTGTCTTTTATCTTAGCTTATCATACTTAGATGGATGGGAAAACAGAAGTTGTCAACAGAAGCTTAGGAGATTTGTTAAGGAGCCTAGTGACTGAACACCATAGTCAGTGGGATCACATTCTGCCATAGGCAGAATTTGCTTACAATGATTCAATTAACAAAAGCACAGGGCAGAATCCATTTCAGATTGTTTATGGAATGCAACCCAGGGGAGTGTCTGAATTGAAAGATTTAGAATAGACTGAGTTCAGAAGTGCTAGTGCAGAGGATTTTGCAGAAGCAATGAAGGAACTTCACAGCCAAGTGAGGGAACGTTTGCAAAATTCGGGTCAAGAGTATAAACACACAGCAGATCAACACAGGCAATAAATTCAGTTTGAAGTTGGTGATCTGGTTCTTGCACATCTAAGGAAAGAAAGGTTCCCAAGGGGAACATATAATAAACTGAAAATGAAAAAGATTGGACGATGCAGAGTCATGAAGAAATTTGGAGCAGACGCATATGAGATTGAATTACCCGATGGGATCAGAATTTCACTGATATTCAACATCTCAGATTTGTACCCTTACAGAGCTGAAGAAGCAGGAGAAGAAAGTGAACAGACAGAAGTTCAGTGGACTAAGAAAATGCTTGTAGCTAAAAATCCACAGATGGAAAGTATAATTGATAAGAGAGTCAGCAAGAGGACCAAGAGAAAAGAGTATTTTGAATACTTGGGCAAATGGAAGGGACATCCAGTTGAAGATGCCAGTTGGGAGAATGAAGCAGAAATTCAAAAACATGGAAAGACCATGCAAGAGCTCATGAACAGGAGTCCATGAAAATTTTCAAGCGAGGGAGTATGATGCAAGAGCATCGCTAATAGCAAGCGAGCGCGGAGGCGGGAGACCGTTGGGATGAGCGCCAGCACATTTCAGCACGTTGCAAAAGTGTTTTGGAATGTTTTTGAAATATTAATGTAATAAGGCATACCTTGCATTTATATTTTGGAGGATGTAAACAGATCATGAGCGATTTGCTCTCATCTGTAGTAGGTAGAGGCATTTATGCATAGTTAATGAAACTAGGTAGATTTAAATTCCAGATTAGATAGTTTAGAGTGTAGGAGGGAAAACCGACTGTAGACACCCTCACCTTTATATCATTGTAACATTATCAAGAGAGATCATTAGAGCATAGAGAAGAAGAAGAAGAAGAGAGTTGTAGCAAAAATTTGTAGAGAAGAACCCATGTACAGAAGTTTGAATTGATGAAAAGAGCTTTGATTCATATTCATGGTGTTATGATTCTTTATGTGTGTACATGCTGAATGGTATCCTTATGGTTGTTTATTCTCTCTGTTATGCATTTTCTTTAAGATTGTGTGAATGTATGATTTCATGTTGAATGTTGAAGTCTGAGAGAGAGAGAGAATGAGTTTTAGTTTTTTCTCAACCTGAGTGATAATTTCCTGCAAGGAGTGCAGTGAAATCATCTGCAAGGAGTGCGTTGATGGAGGTTCAAAGTTTATCTATGAAAGCTCAGGAGAGATATCGTTGTTCTCATTCACGTAGAAGTGCAAGTGAGACACTGGAGTCGTGCAAGGTGTGTGCAGGTCGGTTGAAAGCTGAGAACTTATCAACTAAGGAGAGAGTTGAAGGACTATTGTTGCAGAAAAGTGCATAGAGTCGAGAGAATCAAATACCTAGAAGTATTTGAAGGTTGCTGCAAGGAGTGCGCACAGGAGACTTCTTGAAGACTCAAGTTTTCAAGAAAATATCAGGAGGGTGAGTGCCTTTGAGATAATCAAAGGGGAGACGAAGCAAAGTCGCTTTACAGGAATCAAGTCCAGGCGAAGGGACCTTGGTTTATTTCACAAGAGTTCTCAAGGAGAAACTAGCGATCAGAATTCTCTGTGGAGAATCCCTGAAATCACGAGGACCATAGGATCTAGAAAAGTTGGAGGGTGGTTAAAGGTGAGCGAGATTTCCACTCTAGGATCCAAAATCAATGTGGACCATTGATCGTGATTTTCACCAGCCGTCATATCATTTCATCATTTCAGGGATCCTAATGCCAAGGAGTTGAGCACAGTGAAACGAAAGTCCTGAAGTCGTGAGTTGCGACAAGAATTGGATTAGAGTTTCGGGATTTTGGCATTTCTAGAGTCAGGAGACGAAGGAGACAACACTTTGGGAGAAAAATTCTCGAAAACCCAAAAAGAGTGAAAAGTGGCAAGAGTCTACGTCAAAGACAAGAAGTGGTTGAGTGGACAAGTGGTGTGTCCTTGTCAAAAAAAGGCGGAGTCAATCCTTGTTGACTATTTCGGGGTTCGAAGGTTAGAGAGTCGGGAGCTTTGCATCTGGATTCGCGAAATCGTGAAGTCCGAAATCTCGATGAAGAGAGAAGTTTTTTGTGGGAATAACATTTGATAACGTGTTAGGATTCAGCATTTCGGCATATCCGAGGATAAGGGATCGGGATTCTTGTTCTGAGATTCCCGAAATCGCGAAACATGATAGGAATTTCGACGATTCGGCATTTCGGGTTTTGACAGTTGGAGAGTTGAGAAACTCGAAAGGAGAAGTCGTGAAGTCGTGAAACCCAAAGTCCCAAAGTGGCAAAGGTGTGATCATATTGTTGATCGGAAGATTTGGGTTGATGCTTCGTGTTTGATCACGCGGGCACACCCATAAGGACCTGTGGACACACTTTTGTGTGTGTAAGGTATTTTTCAAAGGGAACCAAAGAGTCAATTAGACTCAAAGGGAAGATTAGAATGATCCTGCATGGACCTTAGACCTGAGGGTTTGGGGGTCTGCGTTAGTTATGGTATCAGAGCATAGAAAAAGTTATTTGTTTTTTGTAGCAGAGGAAGGAAGAATATTTCTCATCCATGCCGCCGAGAAGGAAAGACAGACCAATGCCTGATCCAACAGTGGAAAGGGAAATGTGCAAACTACGTGCCAGGCTTGATGCCATGGAGACATCACAAAGGCACACAGTCGACACTGGAGATATCAGTGAGGCTGACAGTGAAAATGAAGCCAAACATGGAGAAGAAGTCGAAGTCGAATATGTTGTAGACGAATGCCTATTCAGGGTTGTCGCAAGGATAGGTGCCAGGGAAAAAATGGAGATTCCCATGTATGAGGGAAACCTGGATGTTGAAGAGCTTCTAGAATGGATTAGAGCTCTGGATATATATTTTGACTATGAGGATTTCGAGGAAGACGGGAAAGTCAAACATGTTTTCACGAGACTTAAAGGGCATGCAACATTATGGTGGGATGAACTGCAGGCTGACAGACACTGCAAAGGCAAGCAGAAAATCAAGATTTGGGATAGAATGGTTGCAAAGATGAAATAAAAATTCATATCCAAGGATTATCAAATTACTTTGTTTCAGAGAATGAAGAACTTGAGACAGAAGTTGATGTCAGTGAAAGAATACTCTGAACAATTCTACAAACTAAACATCAGGGCAGGTCATCGGGAAAGTGATGATGAAAAGGTTGCCAGGTATATGAATGGTCTGAGATATGACATCCAATATGAGATGAGCATGATGATCATTCGGACTATAGAAGATGCTTATCAGATGCCTCTAAAAGCTGAAGAAAAACTGAGCCGAAAGCAAGGTCGAAGAGGTCGAGGAAGAAGTCAGAACAGAGGCAAGACAGTTTCTCAAGACAGAACTAAAAGACCTAAAGAGGAGGGAAAGAAACCTCAAACTCAGCATGAGAGAGGAGGAATCTCACAGAGAGGACAGTATGCTGATAAGAATGTGTTTCCTCATACCAGAGGAAGAGGAAGAGGCAGAGGTGGTGAAGTGAAATGCTTTACCTGTGGAAAGAATGGACATAAATCTTATGAATGTCCAGATAAGAAGAAAGAAGGAGGTGAAACTCACATTTTCGAAGCACAGAGATGGACTGTTGAGGCAGAAGATGCTAAGGGCGGAAGATCACTGATGATGAGAAAATTTCTCCTAGCGCTAGAGAAAGAGGCAGAGAATCCAGTCCAAAGGAACATACTTTTTTGGACTGCTTGCAAGACCAAAGATAGGGTATGCAAAGTCATTGTGGATAGTGGTAGCACATACAATCTCATTTCTATAGAGATGGTAGAAAAGGTGGAGCTGGAGACTAGCGTACATCCAAGACCATACAGAGTTTCATGGCTACAAAAATGACATCAGGTAAATGTCACTAAACAATGTTTAGTTGAATTTAAAATAGGAGGATATAAGGATGAAATACTATGTGATGTCATTCCCATGGATTTTTGTCATCTATTGTTGGGTAGACCATGGAAATATGACAAAAATTTGATTCATGATGGGAGAAGGGACACATACACCCTGGAAAAGAATGGGAGAACTCACATGTTGTTGTCGATTACGGATAAATAAGTGAAATCTGAGGTAAGCAACAATGTACTTCTCATGAGTGGGAAGGAACTTATTAAATAGGTTAAGAAGAAGGAAGACACGCAATTTATTATGGTCAGGAAGCCTAGAATTGTGTTGACCAGTACAAGAGTGGATGATTTACCGAAGGAAATCCAGGATTTGTTGGAAGAGTTCGTTGATATAGTAGTGGACGAACTACCTCGTTCATTGCCACCTATCAGAAGTATAAGCCATCATATTGATCTTATACCTGGAGCTAATTTACCAAACAAAGAAACGTACAGATTGATGCCGCAGGGGAATGAAGCAAGGATGATTTTAAGGATGGAAATTTATTTTAAAATGTAGAAACCTTGGCGAATCTTACTAATCCTTCATATGCCAACTATAAATGTTTGGCGATCGTTTTGTAAAAATATTTAAATTTCTAAGGAATTTATATAGTTTTTATAAAATTTTGGCGATTTTTAAGTTAAAATAATTTTATCATGTAGAATTGGGCGAATCATTTTTAAAATAGCAAATTGTTTTTTTGCAAAACCATGGAAAATTAGCCCATGAGAAAAATTTAGCCCCTAAAATCATCCCTGGAATGAAGAGGACAAAAGACAAGTCCAGGATTTAATGGACAAATTGGTTAGAGAAATCTTGAGTCCATGCACTGTGCCAACAGTGCTCAACCCAAAGAAAGATGGAGGTTGGAGGATGTGCACAAACTCGAGGGAAATCAACAAGATTACCATCATATATAGATTTCCATTGCCAAGGATGGATGATTTGATGGATTGCTTGAGTGGAGAATATTTTTTTTCAAAGATTGATTTGAAAAGAAGATATCATCAAATTCATATGAGGGAAGGTGATGAATGGAAGACAGCCTTCAAGACAAATAAAGGGCTGTATGAATGGCTTGTTATGCCATTTGGCCTAACAAATGCACCTAGTACTTTCATGAGGTTGATGAATGAAGTTCTAAAGGATTTCATAGGGAAATTTGTCATCGTATATCTTGACGATATATTGATTTTCAGTGAGATTGAAGCAGAACACTTGAAGCATTTGGCTACAGTGATGAGGAGACTACAACAAGAGAAGTTGTTGATAAATATGGAGAAATCATCATTTATGAGGACATAACTCATTTATTTGGGTTTTTCTATCTCTGCAAATGAGCTGAAGATGGATCCGGAGAAGGTGGATGCCATTAAGAATTGGCCATCACCAAAGAGTGTATTTGAAGGTAGAAGCTTCCATGGACTAGCTAGTTTCTACAGGAAATTTATCAGAAATTTCAGCGAAATTAGCGCACCGATGATGGACACGGTGAAGAAAAGACACAAATATTTTCACTGGACATAGGAAGTAGAGAAGAGTTTCAATTTGCTGAAGAAGAAGATCACGGAGAAACCAATTTTGGTTCTGTCGGATTTTAGCAAGACTTTTCAGGTCAAATGTGACGCAAGTGGATTTTCAATTGGAGCGGTCTTGAGCCAAGATGACAAGCCAGTTGCATACTTCAGTGAGAAACTGAATGAAGCGAAATTTAAGTACTCCACGTATGAAAAAGAATTCTATGCAGACATACAAGCACTGAAGAAATGGAGACATTATTTGGTTCCTAAGGAGTTTGTTTTGTACAGCGATAATCATGCTTTGCAATTCGTGACTCAACAGGGCAAGTTGAACCAGAAGCATGCAAAATGGGTTGAATATATGCAGAATTTTATTTTTGTAACTAAACATATTTCTGGAACTGCTAACAAAGTTGATGATGCTTTGAGCAAGAAATGTTTGTTGATGCAAGAGTTCAGAGTCAAAACATTTGGTTTTGATAACTTCAAGGACATGTATAGAGATGATCCATATTTCAAAGAGGCGTATGAGGCATCTGAGAATCCAATTCTCAGGGACAGAAGTCAATGGACTGAATATATGATCCAGGATGGATTATTATTTAGAGGCAATCAACTATGTATTCCAAAATGCTCCATGAGGGAGAATCTGTTGAAAGAAAAACACAGTGGAGGATTGGACGGACATTTCGGTCATGATAAGACGTTCTCAAAGTTGAATGGCTCATATTTTTGTCTAGGGATGAGGACAGATGTCAAAAGATTTGTGGACATATGTAGAATTTGTCAACACACAAAGGGAAAAAGGCAGAACACAGGGTTATACCAACCTTTACCCATACCTAAATGGCCATGGGATGCAGTGAGAATGGATTTTATATTGGGGCTACCAAGGACGCAAAGAGGATTTGATTCAATCTTTGTGGTGGTAGACATATTTTCAAAGATGACACATTTTATACCATGCCAGAAAACCAGCGACGTAACTCACATTGCGAACCTGATTTTCAAGGAAGTTGTCAGACTTCGCGGCTTACAAAGGAGTATAGTTTCAGATTGAGACACCAAGTTTGTAGGACATTTATGGAGGATTTTATGGAAGAAGATGGGGACAAGTTTGTCTTTTAGCTCAACTTATCATCCTTAGATGGATGGGCAAATAGAAGTTATCAACAGAAGCTTAGGAGATTTGTTAAGGAGCCTAGTGACTGAACACCACAGTCAGTGGGATCACATTCTGCCACAGGCGGAATTTGCTTACAATGATTCAATTAACAAAAGCACAGGGAAGAGTCCATTTCAGATTGTTTATGGAATACAACCCAGGGGAGTGTCTGAATTGAAAGATTCAGAACAAACTAAGTTCAGAAGTGCTAGTGCAAAGGATTTTGCAGAAGCAATGAAGGAACTTCACAACCAAGTGAGGGAACGTTTGCAAAATTAAGGTCAAGAGTATAAACACAGAGCAGATCAACACGGGCGAGAACTTTAGTTTGAAGTTGGTGATCTGATTCTTGCACATCTGAGGAAAGAAAGGTTCCCAAGGGGAACATATAATAAACTGAAAATGAAAACGATTGGACCATGCAGAGTCATGAAGAAATTTGGGGAAAACGCATATGAGATTGAATTACCCGATGGGATCGGAATTTCACTGATATTCAACATCTCAGATTTGTACCCTTACAGAGATGAAGAAGCAGGAGCATAAAGTGAACAGAAAAAGGTTCAGTGGACTAAGAAAATGCTTGTAGCTAAAAATCCACAGATGGAAATTATAATTGATAAGAGAGTCAGCAAGAGGACCAGGAGAAAAGAGTATTTTGAATACTTGGTCAAATGGAAGGGACATCCAGTTGAAGATGTCAACTGGGAGAATGAAGCAGAAATTCAGAAGCATGGATAGACCATGCAAGAGCTCATGAACATGATTCCATGAAAATTTTCAAGCGAGGGAGTATGATGCAGGAGCATCGCCAGCAGCAAGCGAGCATGAAGGAAGGAGATCGTTGGGATGAGCGCCAGCACATTTTAGCACGTTGCAAAAGTGTTTTGGAATATTTTTTAAATATTAATGTAATAAAGCATACCTTGGATTTATATTTTGGATGATGTAAACAGATCATGAGCAATTTTCTCTCATTTGTAGTAGATAGAGGCATTTATGCATAGTTAATGAAAGTAGGTAGATTTAAATTCCAGATTAGACAGTTTAGAGCGTAGGAGGGAAAACCGACTATAGACACCCTCACTTTGTATCATTGTAACATCATCAAGAGAGATCATTAGAGCATAGAGAATAAGAAGAAGAAGAGTGTTGTAGAAGAAAGTTGTAGAGAAGAACCCATGTACAGAAGTTGAATTAATGAAAAGACCTTTGATTCAGATTCATGGTGTTATGATGCTTTCTGTGTGTATATGATGAATGGTATGCTTATGGTTTTTTATTCTCTCTGTTATGAATTTAATTTAAGATTGTGTGAATGTATGATTTCATGTTGAATGTTGAAGTCTGATAGAGAGAGAGAATGATTTTCAATTGTTTCTCAACCTGAGTGAGAAGTTCCTGCAAGGAGTGCAGTGAAATCATCTGCAAAGAGTGCGTTGATGGAGGTTCAGAGTTTATCTCTGAAAGATCATGAGAGATACCATTGTTCTCATTCCCGCAGAAGTGCAGGTGAGACACAGGAGCCATGCAAGGTGTGCGCAGGCCGGTTGAAAGCTGAGAACCTGTCAACTAAGGGGAGAGTTGAAGGACTGTTGTTGTAGAAAAGAGCGCAGAGTCAAGAGAATCAAATATCTGGAAGTATTTGAAGGTTGCCGCAAGGAGTGCGTGCAGGAGTCTTCTTGAAGACTCGAGTTTGCAAGAAAATCTCAGGAGGGTTAGTGCCTTTGAGATAATCAAAGGGGAGACGAAGCGAAGTCGCTTGGTAGGAATCAAGTCCAAGCGAAGGGACCTTGGTTTATTTCACAAGAGTTCTCAAGGAGCAACAAGCGGTCAGAATTCTCTGTGGAGAATCCCCGAAATCACGAGGACCATAGGATATAGAAAAGTTGTTGGGTGGTTAAAGGAGAGTGAGATTTCCACTCTAGGATCCAGAATCAACATGGACCGTTGATCGTGATTTGCACCAGCCGTCAGATCATTTCAGCATTTTAGGGATCCTAATGCCAAGGAGTTTAGCACTGTGAAACGAAAGTCCCGAAGTCGCGAGTTGCGACAAGAATTGGATTAGAGTTTCGATATTTCGGCATTTCGGGAGTTGAGAGACGAAGGAGACGGCACTTTGGGAGTGAAAGTCCCGAAAACCCGAAAGAGTGACAAGTGGCAGGATTCTACGTCAAAGACAGGAAGTAGTTGAGTGGACAGGTGGCATGTCCTCGCCAAAAAAAGGTGGAGTCAATCCTTGTTGACTATTTCGGGGTTCGCAGGTTAGAGAGTCAGGAGCTTTGCATCTGGATTCGCGAAATCACGAAGTCTGAAATCCCGATGAAGTGAGAAGTCCATTGTGGGACCAACATTTGATAGCGTTTCGGGATTCAACATTTTGGCATATGCGAGGATAAGGGATCGGAATTCTTGTTCCAAGATTCCCGAAATCGCGAAACACAATAGGAATTTCAGCGAATCGGCATTTTGGGTTTCGATAGTTGGAGAGTCGAGAAACTCGAAAGGAGAAGTCGCGAAGTCGCAAAACCTGAAGTCCCGAAGTGGCAAAGGTGTGATCATATTGTTGATCAGAAGATTTGGGTTTCATGCTTTGTGTTTGATCACGCGGGCACACCCATAAGGACCTGTGGACACACTATTGTGTGTGTAAAGTATTTTTTTCGAAGGGAACCAAAGAGTCAATTAGAATCAAAGGGAAGATTAGAACGATCATGCGCGAACCTTAGACCTGAGGGTTTGCGGGTGTGCATCAGTTGTGGTATCAGAGCACAGAAAACGTTCTTTGTTTTTTGTAGTAGAGGAAGGAAGAATATTTCTCAACCATGTCGTCGAGAAGGAGAGACAAACCAATGCTTGATCCAGCAGTGGAAAGGGAAATGCGCAAACTACGTGCCAGGCTTGATGCCATGGAGACAACACAGAGGCACATAGTCGACACTGGAGATATCAGTGAGGCTGATAGTGAAAATGAAGCAGGACATGGATAATAAGTCGCAGTCGAAGATGTTGTATATGAATGCCTATTCAACGTTGTCGCAAGGATAGGTGCCAGGGAAAAAATGGAGATTCCCATGTATGAGGGAAACCTAGATGTTGAATAGCTTCTAGATTGGATTAGAGATTTGGATAAATATTCTAACTATGAGGATGTTGAGGAAGACAGGAAAGTCAAACATGTTGTCACGAGACTTAAAGGGCATGCAACATTATGGGGGATGAACTGCAGGCTAGCAGACGCTGCAAAGGCAAGCAGAAAATCAAGAGTTGGGATAGAATGGTTGCAAAGATGAAAGCAAAATTCATACCCAAGGATTATCAAATTACTCTGTTTCAGAGAATGCAGAACTTGAGACAGAATTTGATGTCAGTGAAAGAATACACTAAAGAATTATACAAACTAAACACCAGGGTAGGTCATTGGGAAAGTGATGATGAAAAGGTTGCCATGTATATGAATGGTCTGAGATATGACATCCAATATGAGATGAGCATGATGATCATTCGAACTGTAGAAGATGCTTATCAGATGGCTCTGAAAGGTGAAGAAAAATCGAGCCGAAAGTAAGGTCAAAGAGGTCGAGGAAGAAGTCAGACCGGAGGAAAGACAGTTGCCCAAGACAGAACTCAGAGACCTCAAGAGGAGGGAAAGAATCCTCAAACTCATCATGAGAGAGGAGGAAGCTCACAGAGAGGACAATATGATGATAAGAATGCTTTTCCTTGTACCAGAGGAAGAGGAAGAGGCAGAGGTGGTGAATTGAAATGCTTTACCTGTGGAAAGAATGGACATAAATCCTATGAATGTCCAGATAAGAAGAAAGAAGGAGGTGAAACTCACATTTCCGAAGCACAGAGATGGAATGTTGAGGCAGAAGATGTTGAGGGCAGAAGATCATTGATGATGAGAAAATTTCTCTTAGCGCCAGAGAAAGAGGCAGAGAATCCAGTCCAAAGGAACATACTTTTTCGGACTGCTTGCAAGACCAAAGATAGGGTATGCAAAGTCATTGTGGACAGTGGTAGCAAAGGCAATCTCATTTCTATAGAGATATTAGAAAAGTTGGAGTTGGAGACTAACATACATCCAAGCCCATATAGAGTTTCATGGCTAAAAAAATGACATCAGGTAAATGTCACTAAACAATGTTTAGTTGAATTTAAAATAGGAGGATATAAGGATGAAATACTATGTGATGGCATTCCCATGGATGTTTGTCATCTATTGTTGGGTAGACCATGGCAATATGACAGAAATGTGATTCATGATGGGAGAAGGAACACATACATCCTGGAAAAGAATGAGAGAACTCACATGTTGTTGCCGATTAAGGATAAAGAAGTGAAACCTGAGGTAAGCAACACTGTACTTCTCATGAGTGGGAAGGAACTTCTTAAAGAGGTTAAGAAGAAGGAAGACACACAATTTTTTGTGGTCAGGATGCCTAGAATTGTGTTGACCAGTACAAGAGTGGATGATTTACCAGAGGAAATCCAAGATTTGTTTGAAGAGTTCGTTGATATAGTAGTGGACGAACTACCTCATTCGTTGCCACCTATCAGAAGTATAAGCCATCATATTGATCTTATACCTGGAGCTAGTTTACCGAACAAAGCAGCTTACAAATTGACACCGCGGGAGAATAAAGAGGTCAAAATACAAGTCCAGGATTTAATGGACAAAGGATTGGTTAGAGAAATATTGAGTCCATGTGTTGTGCCAACAGTGCTCAGCCCAAAGAAAGATGGAGGCTAGAGGATGTGGACAGACTTGAGGGCAATCAACAATATTACCATTAGATATAGATTTTCATTGCCAAGGATGGATGATTTGATGGATTGCTTGAGTGGAGCAAAAAAAATTTCAAAGATTGATTTGAAAAGAGGATATCATCAAATTCATATGAAGGAAGGTGATGAATGGAAGACAACCTTCAAGACAAATGAAGGGCTGTATGAATGGCTTGTTATGCCATTTGGCCTAACAAATGCGCCTAGTACTTTCATGAGGTTGATGAATGAAGTCCTAAAGGATTTCATAGGGAAATTTGTCATCGTATATCTTGACGATATATTGATTTTCAGTGAGCCTGAAGAAGAACACTTGAAGCATTTTTCTATAGTGATGAGGAGACTACAACAAGAGAAGTTGTTGATAAATATGGAGAAATCATCATTTATGAGGACAAAACTCATTTATTTGGGTTTTGTTATCTCTACAAATGAGATGAATATGGATCCGGAGAAGGTGGATGCCATTAAGAATTGGCCATCGCCAAAGAGTGCATTTGAAGTTAGAAGCTTCCATGGACTAGCTAGTTTCTACAAGAAATTTATCAGAAATTTCAGCGGAATTAGCGCAACGATGATGGACACGGTGAAGAAAAGACACAAATATTTTCACTGGACAGAGGAAGTAGAGAAGAGTTTCAATTTGATGAAGAAGAAGATCATGGAGAAACCAATTTTGGTTCTTCCGGATTTTAGCAAGACATTTCAGGTCAAATGTGACGCAAGTGGATTTTCAATTGGAGCGGTCTTGAGCCAAGATGACAGGCCAGTCGCATACTTCAGTGAGAAACTGAATGAAGCAAAAGTTAAGTACTCCACATATGACAAAGAATTCTATGCGGTCATACAAGCGCTGAAGAAATGGAGACATTATTTGGTTCCTAAGGAGTTTGTTTTGTACAACGATAATCATGCTTCGCAATTCGTGACTCAATAGGACAAGTTGAACCAGAAGCATGCAAAATGGGTTGAATATATGCAGAATTTTACTTTTGTAATTAAACATATTTCTAGAACTGCTAACAAAGTTGTTGATGCTTTAAGCAGGAAATGTTTGTTGATGCAAGAGTTTAGAGTCAAAACATTGGGTTTTGATAACTTCAGGGACATGTATAGAGATGATCCAGATTTCAAAGAGGCATATGAGGCATCTGAGAATCCAATTCTCAGGGACAGAAGTCAATGGACTGAATATATGATCCAGGATGGATTATTATTCAGAGGCAATCAATTATGTATTCCAAAATGCTCCATGAGGGAGAATCTATTGAAAGAAAAACACAGTGGAGGATTGGTCGGACATTTCAGTCATGATAAGACGTTCTCAAAGTTGAATGGCTCATATTTTTGGCCAGGGATGAGGACAAATGTCAAAATATTTTTGGACAGATGTAGAATTTGTCAGCACACAAAGGGAAAAAGGTAGAACACATGGTTATACCAGCTGTTACCCATGCCTAAAAGTCCATGGGATGCAGTGAGCATGGATTTTATATTGGGGTTGCTAAGGACGCAAAGAGGATTTGATTCAATCTTTGTGGTGGTAGACAGATTTTCAAAGATGACACATTTTATACCATGCCAGAAAACCAGCAACACAACTCACATTGCAAACCTATTTTTCAAGGAAGTTGTCAGACTTCATGGCTTACCAAGGAGTATAGTTTCAGATCTAAACACTAAGTTCGTAGGACATTTCTGGAGGACTTTATGGAAGAATATGGGGACAAGTTTGTCTTTTAGCTCAGCTTATCATCCTCAGACAGATGGGCAAACAGAATTTGTCAACAGAAGCTTAGGAGATTTGTTAAGGAGCCTAGTAACTGAACACCACAGTCAATGGAATCACATTCTGCCACAGGCAGAATTTTCTTACAATGATTCAATTAATAGAAGCACAGGGCAGAGTCCATTTCAGATTTTTTATGGAATGCAACCCAGGGAAGTGTCTGAATTGAATGATTCAGAACAGACTGAGTTCAGAAGTGCTAGTGCAGAGGATTTTGCAGAAGCAATGAAGGAACTTCACAGCCAAGTGAGGGAATGTTTGCAAAATTCGGGTCAAGAGTATAAATGCAGAGTAGATCAACACAGGCGAGAACTTCCATTTGAAGTTGGTGATATGATTCTTGCACATCTGAGGAAAGAAAGTTTCCCAAGGGGAACATATAATAAACTGAAAATGAAAAAGATTGGACCATGCAGAGTCATGAGGAAATTTGGGGCAAACGCATATGAGATTGAATTACCCGATGGGATCGGAATTTCACCGATATTCAACATCTCATATTTGTACCCTTACAGAGCTGAAGAAGAAGGAGCTGAAAGTGAATAGACAGAGGTTCAGTGGACTAACCAAATTCCTGTAGCTGAAAAGCCACAGATGGAAAGTATAATTGATAAGAGAGTCAGCAAGAGGACCAGGAGAAAAGAGTATTTTGAATACTTGGTCAAATGGAAGGGACATCCAGTTGAAAATGCCAGCTCGGAGAATGAAGTAGAAATTCAGAAGCATGGACAGATCATGCACGAGCTCATGAACAGGAGTCCATGAAAATTTTCAAGCGAGGGAGTATGATGCAAGAGCATCGCCAGCAGCAAGCAAGCGCGAAGGTGGGAGACCGCTGGGATGAGCGCCAACACATTTCATCACGTTGCAAAAGTGTTTTGGAATGTTTTTGAAATATTAATGTAATAAGGCGTACCTTGCATTTATATTTTGGAGGATGTAAACAGATCATGAGCGATTGTCTCTCATCTGTAGTAGGTAGAGGCATTTATGCATAGTTAATGAAAGTAGGTAGATTTAAATTCCAAATTAGATAGTTTTGAGCATAGGAGGGAAAACCGACTATAGACACCCTCACCTTTGTATCATTGTAACATTATCAAGAGAGATCATTAGAGAATAGAGAAGAAGAAGAAGAAGAGAGTTGTAGCAGAAAGTTGTAGAGAAGAACCCATGTACAAAAGTTTGAATTAATGAAAAGAGCTTTGATTCAGATTCATGGTGTTATGATGCTTTCTGTGTATACATGCTGAATGGTATGCTTATGGTTGTTTATTCTCTCTGTTATGCATTTGCTTTTAGATTGTGTGAATGTATGATTTCATGTTGAATGTTGAAGTCTGAGAGAGAGAGAGAGAATGAGTTTCAATTTTTTCTCAACCTGAGTGAGAAGTTCCTACAAGGAGTGCAGTGAAATCGTCCGCAAGGAGTGCATTGACGGGGGTTCAGAGTTTATCTCTGAAACCTAAGGAGAGATACCGTTGTTCTCATTCCTGTAAAAGTGAAAGTGAGACACAGGAGCAATGCAAGTTCTGCGCAGGCTGGTTGAAAGCTGAGAACTTATCAACTGAGGGGAGAGTTGAAGGACTTTTGTTGCAGAAAACTGCACAGAGTCGAGAGAATCAAATACCTGGAAGTATTTGAAGGTTGCCACAAGGAGTGTGCACAGGAGTCTTCTTGAAGACTGGAGTTTGCAAGAAAATCTCAAGAGGGTTAGTGCCTTTGAGATAATCAAAGGGGATACGAAGTGAAGTCTCTTTGCAGGAATCAAGTCCAGGCGAAGGGACCTTGGTTTATTTTGCAAGAGTTCTCAAAGAGAAACAAGCGGTCGGAATTCTCTGTGGAGAATCCCCAAAATCACGAGGACCATAGGATCTAGAAAAGTTGCAGGGTGGTTAAAGGAAAGCGAGATTTCCACTCTAGGATCCAGAATCAACGTGGACCGTTGATCGTGATTTTCACCAGCCGTCAGATCATTTCAGCATTTCAGGGATCCTAATGGAAAGGAGTTGAGCACAGTGAAATGAAAGTCCCGAAGTCGCGAGTCGCGACAAGAATTGGATTAGAGTTTCGGGATTTCGTCATTTCGAGAGTCGGGAGACGAAGGAGACAACACTTTGGGAGTGAAAGTCCCAAAAACCCGAAAGAGTGACAAGTGGCAAGAGTCTACGTCAAATACAGGAAGTGGTTGAGTGGACAGGTGGCGTGTCCTCGTCAAAAAAAGGCAGAGTCAATCCTTGTTGACTATTTCGGGGTTCATAGGTTAGAGAGTTGGGAGCTTTGCATCTGGATTCGCGAAATTGAAAATTCTGAAATCCCGATGAAGTGAGAAGTCGATTGTGGAACCAACATTTGATAGCATGTCGAGATTCGGAATTTCATCATATGCAAGGATAAGGGATCGGGATTCTTGTTCCAAGATTCCCGAAATCACTTAACGCGATAGGAATTTCGGCGAATCGACATTTCGAGTTTCGGCAGTTGGAGAGTTGAGAAAATCGGATGGAGAAGTCGCGAAGTCGTGAAACCCGAAGTCCTGAAGCGGCAAAGGTGTGATCATATTGTTGATCGAAATATTTGGGTTTATGCTTCGTGTTTGATCACGCAAGCACACCCATAAGGACCTGTGGACACACTGTTGTGTGTGTAAGGTATTTTCCGAAGGGAACCAAATAGTCAATTATACTCAAAGGGAAGATTAGAATGATCCTGCACAGACCTTAGACCTGAGAGTTTGGGGGTCTGCGTCAAATAATCATGATTCTGGGACTCAATTTGTTTTCTTCAAATGTGTTAAAATATTCCCCATTTTTTTGTTCTCCCTATTTTCATGATTTCTTTGCATCACAATATCATTTTTGTGGAACCTTTAATCTAGGGTATGTAAGAGCATGACTTCCATGGAATTTTGTAACTGTTCCATATTTTGATCCATTTTGTCTTCAATTTCCTTTTTAATTAATTTTTTTTTTCTAAATCAAACTTTTTAAACACAATATCACCCATTTCATTAAATTAGTTCCTCAATAGGGATACCTAATACCCTAAGTCATCACTTTCTTCAAGCATCATGTATGATTTATCTATAGGTTTAGTAGGAATATAACATTTAAAAAAAACCCTTGCCATGTGAGAAAATAATAATACTCATCTTTTTTCTCTTTACCACAATTTTTTAACCACCAAAAACAAATCTTACAATCAAAAGTTATGCTAATATTAAGTTAAAAAACCTGGTTTGTAGATTGTCTTGTTGGACAACATTTATACAAAAGTATATTTGAATTTCTAGGTCCTTTGAGTCTGGAATTTTTATCCGTAGTAACCTAATATGTCTTCTCTAGAATTCCATAGGTTTGACCAAATTCCAATGTTCTAGGATAAAGTTATGGTAACTTTCCCAAAACATGTTGTTTTTGTCCCTTTCAAGAGAACAAACTTGTATGACATGCCAAATGTCCGATTTTGGTCAAATCTACTTCTAAAGTTTGGACCTAAAATATTATTATATATCATATTTTGAATGGAATTAGTGGAACTCAATTTGGAATTTTATAGCTTTAGATATGATAGTTTTACCAAGAACATATGTTTGAGACTAGTTTTAGGACTAGTCAAAAACCCTAATTTTGACATCCTATATTTATGAAAATATAGTGGAACATTAACTAAATTTTTAACCATAGGTACTTCATTATGTCTCCTCAATCTCCCATTTATTTCTCTATTTGAAACATTCTATAAAATAATTGATAGTGAAAATACCAATATGACTCGTATGAAGGAGCCAAACCCATGGATCATATGCTCTAATACCAAATGTTATGCAACAAACACCCAAATAGCCTAAAATTAGAAAGAGAAGTAGCTCCATGCCTTGAGAATGAGATAAAAGAATGAACAAGAAGAATATTATAGGGGGAAACCTCCTTTTACAATAAAACAAATGCACAATATGAGACACTCTCTAAAATTGGGTCTCATTGGTATATATAGGAGATAATGAGTATAATTATAATTAAAGGGTCTTTCCGACCAATAAGGGAAACATGAATATAACAATAGAAATGAAATAAATCAATATCGAGGGATTAACATAAAAATTTGATAGTAAATCCTAATACAAAATCAAATATTCAAATTTCAAGGGAAAGTATTTACAATTTGCTTTCCCTCCCTCTTTTATCTATAAAAACACTATTTTGTTTGGAATGATGTTAAAGTACAAAACACTACTAAAAACTCTTCTATTATCAAATAAACCTAACATATACATCTTATTAGAAAATATCACAATGAATGGTTTATGTGTGCATTTATACATTGAAGGTGTGCATTTGTGTATAAATGCATGCCTTCACCCCATGTAGATGTGTGGTGGGGGGTGAAGGTGTTCATTTAATTACAAAATCACATCCTTACCCTTTACGAGGGTGGGTACATAGCTTCACCCTTCTAGAGGGTGGTGGTGAAGGTGCACACCTTCACCCACCACCACCCACAAATGCACACCCTTGCTCTTTGAGAGGTGGATGAAAAATTTCACCATCTTGAAGGGTGTGGAGAAGGTATGCATTTGTGTGCACATGTGCACTCCTTCACCCCCAGCACCCATATTCTAATACAAATGAACACATGCATACCCTCACCCTTTGAGAGGGTGGGTGCATACTTTCACTCTCAAGGATGGTAGGTGGTTCATAAATGCACACCCTCACCCTCCAAAAGGGTTGGTGCATACTTTCTCCCTCTAAGAATGTAGGTGGTGAATGTGCACATTTGTGTGAACAAGTGCACACCTTCACCCCCACCCTCCTAAGGGTGAAGGTGTGTACTTGTGTTTAGTCAGCATGTTTGTAGAGGGACATGTATACAATTCTTGTTAAGGATTACATTTAAAAAATTCAATGTATTTAGGCTATTGAAATTGACTATTTGGGCTACTTCTTAGTGGTGGGAAAAAATTATTTTTAATCTATGTTTCTCCAAAATTAATGTGTTGATTTTGTGTCTTTTGTGGGGTGGGTGAATCTTTCTCTGATCTATGTGTGGTCAAAATTAATGTGTTGGTTTTATGTATTTTGAAATGTGGGTGAATCTCAACATAGTTAGCAACCTAATGATAATTGTGACCTCAAACTAAGAACTATAGTGCTAAAAACTCATATTTTTGTGTCAAAAATACTAAAATCAACCCCTAAATTGAAAAGCAGTTGCACTAGTAGCACCCTTTTTTTTTCTTGGGGTTAAAATTACAACCTTTTGCAATGATGGCTTGTAATGTTGCTAACAAAAGCTTTAAAACAACCTCCAAATCGAAAAGTGGTTCTACCAATAGCACCCCTTAATCTTTTTGAGGTTAAAATTATAACTTATTTAAAATCATGACCTTAACAACTAGTAAAGTTACAACCAAAATCTTTAAATCAACCCTTGAATTGAAAAGCAATTTTACGAATGGAATCATTTTATTTTTTGGAGAGTTAAAATTATTGTTTGTTTGAAACCATAACCTTAACAACAGATACCATTGCAACCAAAATCTCAAAATCAACCCCTAAATCGAAAAGAAGTGCTAGTAGTAGTGCCCTTTTTAATTTAGACTTGAAATTGCAATATTGTTGAAACGGTTACCTAAAAAAACATCATTGTTGTGATGAAAATCATCTGGATCACCCCTCTTCCACCATCACCCTCCTTTTAATTTTCTTTTAGAAAAATCCTTTAAAAACAACAAAAAGTTATTTTTTTAAAGAAAAACTAAAAAAACTAAATATAAATATAAATTATAAATTAAAATGAATTAAAAATAAGATAAACAATTTTAAACCAATTTTAAAAATTTATTAAAAAAAAACATTAAAAAAACTTGTAAGAAAAATGTTAAAAAAAACAACATTAAAAAGAAAACTATAAAAAAATATTAAAAGAACATAATAAAAGAACTTAAGAACAAAGAATTGTAATTTTTTTTTATTAAAAAACACATTTAAAATACCTTAATATGAAAAAATGCAAGTTAAGAGGGGTAAAAGGGGGAGGAGGTGATTTTGAGAAGCACCCCTCCCCAAGTTATTAAAGAAAAAGCGTTATAATGCCCCTCCCCCTTTTCACAAATAATTTTTTTTATACTAGTGTGTTTTTGTAATATTTTTTCTAATTTTACATTTTTATGTTTTTTTTTTTTGTGTTTTTAAATTCATTTAAAGTTAATTTTTAATGATTTTTATGTTCTTAAAATTTGTTTTGAGTTAATTTCTCCATGTTATATCATACATATATTATCTTTGTAGTGAATATATATGGTGGTGAGTATATCTCTACAGTGAATATTATTTTTACGGTGAATATATATATAGTGGTGAGTATATCTCTGTGGTGAATACATATAACTATGAATATTATCTATGTGGTGAGTTGATGGGGTGAATATATCTTTGCAATGAATATTATCTCTATGGTGATGAATATTATCTCTATGGTGATGAATATTATCTTTGTGGTACTACAATTTGAATATTTATCTCTAGGTCTACAATGAATATGGTTTGTGGTAAATATGATCTATGATAATTCTGTTCGTGACTGATAACTATGGTCATGACTATTCAAACCCTCACGTGAATTAGGTGCACAAGTTTCTTATTTTTTTATTTTTTTTTCAATATGAGTAATTCATTGTTGATACATAAATATAATAGAGGAAGGCCTAACAAAGTAACCCTAGATAGTTTGCATGAATCTATAGAATCAATAGAAAAATGTAGAGAAGAGAGAAAGAATTCAAAATTCAAAGTGAATTAGTAGCAATGCTTTGAAGTGAGTTAGTAGCAATGCTTGATAATTAATTTTGATCCTTCGAAGATAATATTCAAAGACTGATGGACAATAAAGTATTAGGGTTTGAGACTCAACTAAAGAAAATGGAGGCTAGATTACAATTAATAGAAAAAAGAAACAAAGAAAAAAAGAAATCAATGAAGGAACCTAAGAGGTGGATGAAAATATAAATCTTGGGGAAAAGATTAAAGAGATACAAGACAAGCTAATTAGCAATTTGTCCCTAAATAGTGTGGAATACAAATTGGATATCAAACCTATCAAAGATTAAATGAATAAGCTCATAGAGTTAGATCATGACCGTAACAAAAGAGCCTTAAACCTCATAATTTTTTGTATAAAAAAATAGAAAGATGAGGACATGTTAGCAATAGTCAAGGATGAATTAAAAAATTAATCACAAATTGAAACAATTGGCCTTATAGAAGTAAAAAGACTATGAAAAATAATTGAACATAAAGATAGGTTGATTTGGGTTATGGTAAGCTCTAATGCCCATAAATATGACATACTTAGTAAAACTCCAAACTTAAAATGGTCTGGAATATTTATAAATGAAGACCTCATTCCAAAAGATTAAGATAAATTAAGGAAGAAGGTTCAAAAGGTAAAGGAGGCCATACAGGAAGGGAAATGGGCAATAATTAGGAATTTAAAAGCTATTACTAGGGATAGAGACCAAAAGGATAGCAATAAATAGTAATTTGGGAATATTCGAATCCTTTCTTGAAACTGCCAAGAATTTTCTTGGAACAAAGGACCTATATTAAGTTGGATCCCAAGTGAAATTGATATTGTATTTCTGGTTGAAACTTGGGAGCCTGAGGAATCTAAGGTCCCTAACATAAACAAATTTATATTGTGGTCAACAAGGAAT
Organism: Picea sitchensis; assembly: GCA_010110895.2. Taxonomy (NCBI): domain Eukaryota; kingdom Viridiplantae; phylum Streptophyta; class Pinopsida; order Pinales; family Pinaceae; genus Picea; species Picea sitchensis. The sequence goes on along the minus strand of SNQJ01S0056594.1, from coordinate 16,690 downwards.
AATAAATCCTCTCGTAGAGGGGTTGGAGGCATATATGTTAGATAATCCAAAATACAATTATCATAGTTTATAAAGTTAGAATAAAAAGATTATTAATTTAGAATATTAAATTAATAATCTAGAATATTTGATAAATAAATGTAGACTTTTAGAGATACATTATTGCTTTAAAAGATATGACTCTAGAGAGGTGTCGTATCTTAGGCTCTAAATTAGGAGATTTGTTTTAAGATTGTTAAGATAGCATTTATTGTAAATGGACACTTGTTTATTTAATAAGTTATCCATATCTTGAGTTTGTTAGGACTTTTAGCTTATATATAGTTCATTGCAAGAGTATTGAGTTGTTGGGATGTAAACTCTTGCAATGTTTCTTATGTAATTTCATTTCCTATTAATAAAATTGTGTGTCTGAGGACACTTCGGCCATTATTGTGGTATTAGAGCACCAGTAATGTTGTTGAACTGAAGAAGAGATTTGTTGATCTGCGGAAGAGATCTCTGCGTTGCAGACCAAGGAAAGTCGGTGCATACTCTGTCAGTAAATCGGTCAGTTATTGTTCAAATGTTTTTAAAAAGGGAAAAGAAATTGTTTTTAATTTCAGATTCCAGTCATTAGACTCAAAAAAAATGATTTTTTGCAAATTGCCAATCCTCAAACGAGTTTCTGGCATAGTAATTTATGGTTTTAAAAGATCAGTCTTCTTCCATTAAAACATTGAGGTAATTTCTGAGTATTTTCGGTGCACGAGTATCACCTTCGTTTCTGGATTCTATGACGTTTTTGAATTCTACAGCAACTTGGATTATGTGAATTTGACTTTGGCCATTATTGTGAGCAAACTGGATTTTTTCTGTTATCTGATTTATAAAATTAAAACAGAAATCAATAGCGAAACTTACATTTGCTTACTGTTTAAAAATGCGTGTTTAAAAAATGCGTGGGGTGATAGAGGAGGATCGATCATGCGACCTTCTTAATGGAATGATTCATTTTTTGAATGAAAACTGGTTTTAAGTCGTGGATGATGAATTGTGAATAATGGAGGGAAAAGCACGCAGGATCATTGTTGAGGAGTGGCCTGCGCCCTTCCTTAGCATATAGGAGGAGGGTGGATTTAATTACATCCTCCACAGTGGCATCTCCAGATAGTATTATGCGCAGGGGACAAATTCTCTGGGCAGCCGTCACATTCACCAGCAACTTATTAGCGCCTAATGCCTCCATTGGATGATTCATCTTCTTGTTAAAACGCTTGACTGATGAAAATGCTTGCTCTTCACAAACCCTATCTCTTTTGTACAAAAGAATGGTAAATGATATCTGTGCGATTGGGTTAATTTTTGTTGATCTATGATTGGATTAATATCTGCGCAATTCTACAGTTGGCATGCATGAACCCTGTACTCCAGCAAGCTGGTGAGAGATCCGTGTAACAAGATCCGTGCAAGATCCTCGCCAATAGCATTGTTGCGATACTCGCGTCTTACAATACTCGCGTGACCAGAATCCTGACTGAAGTTGTCGGAACTTCACAAGATAAACACCAGAATCTGCATACTGTGGATTGTTTGCAACATATGAAATACATTCATCAAGTCGCTTCAGCAAAGGAAGAAAGTGTCCACTTCCAACACTCATATTTGATGCATAAAATTGTGTAGCAATATTCTCCAATTCATCAAAATAATTGAACTTGCTCCGCAGTGCCTCTGCAAACTCCACTAGTCTTTCTTTCTCCATTACAAGTCTTTCACATGCATCATGCAAAGTTTTGGTCTTGATGGCAACTGCTTGATGTTGTGCTTGCAATGGTATCAAACAAATTAAGTGTGTTGTCCACTTGATAAAGGATTCGGTCACAGGTTTTTAAATGTTTTGTCAATGTATTTACATACTGATGATATTTCTCCTCTGTCTCTGATTTCATTGCAGACTCTAGATCTGTGAACCATTTGTAAAATTGGTGACTGTTGAGCAAGACCACTTCTGTGGACCAAGAAGCTTCAAATGGTTCATTCGTAGATGATACAGCCAAACTTGACTCATGCCTATCACTTTGTTCTACAACCATATTAATTGGAAGAGGCCATAGGATTGAGGATGATTTTGTGTGAGGATGTTCTTGTAAAGGCTGTCTTCATTTTGTAACTCAAAGTAATTTTTGTGTTTTAACTTTGAGGGGGGGAAAAATTGCCATATTGTAAAATTTTTGAAAGTTCCTTGGATTTGACTGGAGCCAAGTACAAAGCTCAGTCATTTTTTCCTTTTTTTTCAACGACTATACGAGGGTCAAGGCCAATCCCCGATAGATCGTCTTTGGTGTGATGCGTTTGGTGTGTTTTTCATCTTCATATTTCTTGGTGTGATTCTTTCTAGTGCATACATTCACTAAATTACAATGTCGAAATTAATTAATTTATTCTCCGACTCAGATAAACTTGAAGGCACAAAATCTTACAAAACATGGAAGCGACTCATTGAAAGCACTCTCATTTACAATGAACTTTGGTGTGATATCTGTAATGAAGATACTAATCCCACTAAGCCGACAGATGCAACAACATTAGCAAAATGGGAAGTTAAAAATGCCAAAGCATTAGCACTTATTAAAGC
>SNQJ01S0056594.1:0-14063 GCA_010110895.2 Picea sitchensis | reverse complement strand
TCTTGAGTTTGTTAGGACTTTTAGCTTATATATAGTTCATTGCAAGAGTATTGAGTTGTTGGGATGTAAACTCTTGCAATGTTTCTTATGTAATTTCATTTCCTATTAATAAAATTGTGTGTCTGAGGACACTTCGGCCATTAATATCTTGTTACATAAGAACAAACAGTTCCCCTCACATTCGTCTTGATAAAAAAGACCCTCTCAATTAGTTCATTTGGGTGGATATTTCAGATATCAATACTAAGAATATGTATATAGAAATTTGTTGTTTTTCACCTATTAATTCTACCTTTTATACAAAAAACAATCTAGATAAAAATTGTCCCTATAAAATCTTAGAACAAGATATTTACAGTCTGTGAAATAAAGGTAGAAATGCAACTAATCAAGCTATTATCTTAAGCAACAATTCCAACCCTAATCCTCTATGACTAGATGAGGACCTTGTTTTAGCTAAAAGATACGAGAGAAATTTGGAATACTTGACTAAGTATTTATATGGTATTGAGCTAATAAAGATTTTCATTTCTCAATATCTAATCATTTGCAATGGTCTAATGAAGTGGAAAAATCTAACTAGATGACTTGTATCCATGGGCTAGGTAGTAGTGTTGTAGACTATGTGATATAAGATATCTTTGTTTACAACCAAATAGTAAATTTTGACCTTTTAATTGACCACGAGCCTAATTATGATCATAGACCTTTAATTGTAACAACCCTAATTAATTATTTAATTATCATGAATAATAAATATGAGTTTAATAAATAATAGTTTAATAAATATTAGTTTAATGAATTATTAAAATAGATTTTATGAAGACTTTATTATAATATAATTGCTATTGGTAGTTGAACCAATTTATGGGAGGTATAAGGTTGTTGAGTGATTAATGAGGGGAAGGTGGTTGGATAAGGGGGGAAGAAGGAAGATAAGAGGGAAGAGAGGACTCGGGAAGGGGATCTCTTTTTGGGTTGAGTGATATTTTTTATTTATGGGAATTTGAGAAATTTGGAGAGGGAGAAGGAGAAGGGAGGAAACAGTTTGGGTTGCATCAGTTTTTCTTACAGTTTGCTTGAGGAATCTCACAGGGGCACGTGTTGCTAGGATTTTTTGGCTCGGGGCCTAGGAAACCGTAAGGATTCCTGGGGCTAGGGAGATGGAGAGGTTGTTCCTATTTGGATGGGAGGTTACTCGGTTTGGGAAGAATTCATCAGCTTCAGGTTCAGCATCAGGTTGAGGTTCAGCATCATGTTGAGGTAAATACCTCATGCTCATTATTATGTTGTTGTTGTTCATTATGCTCATTATGTTGTTGTTTCATTATTATGTTGTTTTTGTTCATTATTATGTTGTTCATTTTTATTCTGTTGAACATTATTATTATGTTGGAATAGTAAATAAGATAGAATTTCTATATTTATTTTTATTTTTATGAGGCTCTGTATGCATAGGGATTACATTAATCCTAACTCTAAAATTTATCATGTACAAAACCCCCTTGAAGTTAACTATGGTAACCAAAGGAATTTTATTTTTTGTTGGAATACTCAGGGGGGGGGGTGAATGAGTATGAGCATTTTTTACCACGTTTAATCATAATATATAAACTTCAATTTATTTGTAGTATATAATTTATGATTTCATTCAATATATCATGATCATATAAACATAAGTAGTATCATTCAATCAATATCACATCATATACACAGTACACCAGAATTTATGGGGGAACCCAAATGGAGAAAACCACATAATTTGTTCTTATATATCAGGAATACATTCATAGGAAGCACAAACTGCCAAATTCTACAACACCAATTGGAAGGAGGCACCAACCCCCTGATTTACAGGCACCAACCTAAAGGAATCTATAACTCCCTGAATTCTCCAACTACAACTAGAAGGAGGCTCCAACCCCCTATTTTATAGGCTCCAACATGAAGGAAGCTCCAACTCCCTATATTCTTTGGCTCCAACCAGAAGGAGGTTATGACCCCCTGATTTATAGACACCATCCTGAAGGAATTTCCAACTCCCCGAGTTCTTCGGTACCAATTGAAAGGAGGATACAACCCCCTTTCCTTGCCTCATCCTTCCACCCTAAAATATAAGTGTAGACTCATTGTCACTACCATTTATCAACCTGGAACTTTCACTTTCATTGTCACTATCACATTAACCAACCCGTCAATGTCACTATCACATCAACTTGTGACTACCACTATCACATCAACCTATCATTGATGGTCAACCAATCATCCTACCTGTCACTATCACTGTTGTTGTCACTAATATACCATCATCAACCAATTATAACCAAATCCACTCACATGGATACCAAAACCATCTCCAAACCATGTACATCAACCATCAACCATGTAAATCAACCATCAATCGTGTACATCAACCATGTACAACAAACTTGTACATCAACCATGTACCAAACCTGTACTATATCATGCATCAACCATGTATCTAAACATGTACCATACCATGTACATCAACCATGTACCATCTCATGCATCAACCATGTACCATACCATGTACGTCAACCATGTACCATATCACGTGCATCATAAGATATCATCAATGAAGTGCCTAGAGCATAACCAAGATAGCCACAATATCAATATACCAATATAGTCAAGATGTGTTACTAATCAATGTACCATAAAATCACTAAGGTGTACCTCAACATGTACCAACATCACCAAGACATGCACCTCATACATGTACCAAGAATATGCCTCACACCATGTACCAAAGATGTGCCTCAAACATTCACCAATGCCTCAACAAGATACCAAGGCATGACCATCACATTATCAACAAGTAACCAAGATGTACCTCAAACCATGTGCCTCAAGCATGTGCCAACATCCATAAACCATGTACCAAGATATACCATCAAACCATATACCAAGTATCCAATATGTGCCCTAACAATGTATCATACCATAACCAAGGTGTATCATGCACAATCACTACCATGACATGCCTCAAACATATACCATAACAACATAAGAATAAGAATCAAAACTAACACATAATTATACCTATGATCCCATAGATGAACTGACACACAAGATTACAGACCTGTAGATCTTCCTCAACTTCAACAAGAAGAGAATAACATCTTCATCAAACTTTACCTTACTCTCACGGGACTAGTTTTGGATTAGTCACAAAACCTAAATTTCAACAAGAATAACTATGTACCTGTAATGAATAAAGGTATGAAATTTTAACCACAAATACTTTGAGATATTTCTTCCAATATCAGGGTCTGAAACTTCTTAGAACAAAAGTTATAGCGAAAATGGAAAACCTTCCTGAATTTTAGCCTATTCTGGAGAGAGAAATTGTACATCATTTTTCGTGCTCAATATTTGATATCTGAATTTGAAACTCACACAAAGGAGACTACATATTTTTTTCTTTCCACTTCAATTGGTTTCATATAATTTGGATCCTCTATGAATAAGTTATGATTATTTTACCCTGAACATATGTTTGAGACTAGTTTCATGACTAGCCAAAAACCCTATCTTTCACATAGTGTATTTCCAAAACTGCGATGAACAAGAAGTTGGAATGTTTACCAAGGGTACCATGATATTATAATCAACAACCTCTAATTTTCTCCATCGGATTCATTATAGAAAAAAACATTATAGCAAAAATGGTAAAATGACATTTAAATAACATACCTTAGAACACATCATCACAATACTCCATCCTCCCTTGGAATTTATCCCTTCTTCACTTCATCTCCCTCTAAAATTTTCCTCAAATCTCCTTGGTTACCTCAAATAAGAATCACTTTCTCACTTATATAGATATTCAATGAAATTGTGTGTGTGCAAATGAGAGATTCTTTGAGGTGTATTTATACTTTTTCAAGTAACCTATTTCCTTAACTTTAGGGCTTCTTGAACTTTCTTGTTATAACCACTTTACCCTTTCATTAATGACTTATAATTGTTTAGGGGATTTTTAACCCATCCTTGGGGCTTCCAACTTCATGATCTCATAACTCCTCAACCGTGAGGAACTACGTGACGTTCCACCTGTCGTTGGAAACAACATGACAAGGATTGTTTGTCTATGAGTGTGTTACATGCATTTACATTGTCTTTCATGTCCTTATTTGTAAAACAAATTCATGATTCATGACCACACCTATGATTTTCTTATAGAATTATTCAAAGTGTCTTCCTATGAGAGCCATGGTTAGAGCTATGCCATAATGGGACCACTTTGGAGACTTCTCCAAATACACCCATCACATATGTTGACATCAATGACAACCACTTCTTGTTGACATTAATTACAACCACTGCTTGTTGACATCAATGACAACAAACTATCCAACACTTTTTTTAAAAATAAATTTGATCTCTTTTTAAAGGACTTAAACATCGAATTAAACAGTTTATCATATAAAAACAATATTGAAGACATATATCATAATTTTACAACAATCCTATCTACCTCCATAAAAAAAGTTCTCTATTGAAGTGTTGTGTAAAAAGAAGAATATAATTTCCAACTCTTGGTATGATGATGAGTGTACAATTTATAGAAAATCCATTAGGGATTCCTGTAATGCATCTTTGAAATATGATCAGATTAATAGATACAAATCCCTAATTAAAAGAAAAAAAATCACTACATAAATAAAAAGCAATAGAATCTTTTGCACCTTTCTAATATAGATCCAAAGAAATTTTGGAGGAAAATTATGACTTGTAAAACTAAATAAAATGCTATGATTCCCCTGACATACTAGAATTCCTATCTTAAAAATCTTTACAAATCCTGCAATTTCCTAGACAAAATCCCAAAATTTTCTACAGAAGATGATGTTTTTTCTATAGAAGACATAAATTTTGGGGTTAGGTGACTTGCAAATGGGAAATCTAAGGAAATCGAGGGATACTAAGATAAAATATTAAAAATTGGAGGGCCTATTTTGATCCCTCACATACACAACCTCTTCAATTTAGCAGTCAAGCATAGCTTCCCTAAACCTTGGAATCAAAGTCTCATTGTACTTATTTTTAAAAGTGGGGATAAAATAAATCCCTCTAATTATAGTACCATTATGATTAGCCCCATTTTGTCCAAGATATATGGAAGTATTTTGGAAAAGAAGATAAGCATATGGCTAGAAATCCAATGAAAAAGAGCTAAAGGTCAAGTTGGTTTTATAGGTTATCATTCAACTGTGTACCACCTTATCACGCTTAAGATCATTTTATAGGAGTGTTGCAATAATAAAACCAATATCCTTTGTTGTTTCATTGAATTTAGGAAAGCTTTTGACACTGTTCCTAGGACCAACCTTTGGAATAAGTTAGAAGAGCTAAAATTTCCCTCCGAGTTGAGAGTTGTTGTGGTAACGTTGTATGAGAACATTATTGCCAAGTTTAGGAGAATTTAGGGTTGGTTAGAAGAAATTACTACAATATAGGAGTCAATCAAGGTTGTCCCCTATCCCCTGCCCTTTTTTTCATTTACATTAACAAGTTAGAATATTTTCTGGAAGCTCTCTCTATTGAATTATACTGGTGTCATAAGTTTTTAAATCCTCATATTTCCATGCAAAAAATTCAATGAATTCTTTAAATAAATTAACATACCTAGTTCTCTAATCAGCAGGTAAGTGTTTTTAAATATTAATATTCTTTGGTTCTTGATCAGTACCAATGTTACAGTCTTCTACCTCTTCAATCTGAGGATGAACATAAGGTTTGACAACAACATCATTTTTATCAAATAATTTCTCTAAAGGTACTAATCTTTTTAGAATATTATTATTTCTTAATATCATCATCTTATAATTAAAAATCATATTTTGCATTTAAAAATCTAAATGAAAATTTTCATTAAGATGACCATTATCATTCCCATTTTCTTGATGAATATGAGTAGCAGAAAATTCATCAACCATTTCTAGAAATTTCTTAATTTGTTGATATTCTTCAAATACCTTCCAATGTTTAACACTATCAAGAATTGAAGGTCTATACTTCATCTCTACTTCATATTTGATCTTTGGAACAATTGGAGGTCTTCTGAATGTGCTTGATGCTACTACTAATGAATCAGCCTGTTGATTTTTGTGTCTAGGAATTGCATGAATATTAAATGTTAAATGTTAAAAATAAAAGTTCAACTAAACCCAAGACCAAATTTGTATATTTTCTCATTCTTAGATGTTTATCTTGATAAATATTTTTAATATGTTTAACAGTTAGCTAAACATCTCCATAAACTATGATATTCAAAATTTTCATCTTTCTAGTTGTTTCTAAACCCAAAACAAGAGCTTCATATTCAGACACATTATTTGTAGTATCGGTTTCAAATTGTATCCTAAAATATAATGGAATTAATTTCCTAAAAGGTGAAATAGAAAGGACACCAGCTCCAAAATGCTTCTAGGATGAAGCTCCATCAAAATACATTTTCCACATTCCATTCTAAAAAACATCATTTTCACAAAAAGGAATATTTAAATTTTATGTTCACATTTTAGATTCATTATTTACAGATAAAATATAGCATCCTAGCTCTTGATCTATTGAATATACATGTTAATTTTTTGGATTTTTGGGATCACTAACTGTGTATGCAAGTTTAGTTTTCCTATAAAGTCTCCTTGTTTCCCCTCCAAAAATTGGGAAAGTGGCATCTATCATGTCCATTTGTAATGTATCACCTAATTTACTTCCCCACGACCTTGACATAAAAATTCCATAATTCATAGGAACATATTTTACAACCACATCCATCATAATGCTTTTACAGGAATCTGAGATAAATTTACTACTAAATCTTTAATCATTCCTAAACATTTAACTTTTCTAGCATCAAAGGAATACAAATCTTGATAAGGCCTTGTGATTTCTAATCCTAGTTTCTCCATCATTATTTTGGGCATGAAGTTATGATAAGCACATGAATCGAGCATACAATTATGTAAACTATGATCATGAATGGTTAAATTAGTATAAAATGGGACCACTACATCTCCTCTTTCCTCAATATGAGGTCCAATCATGACAATGGGCCTTTCATCATGTATGTTTAAGGTAAAAGGTTGAGTTACTTCATTTGAGAAATCAATCATTTTCAATATTTTCTTATGATAGATAGGAATATTAGAAATATGTATTAAGGGAACATGATTTTTGATTTTATTCAATTCATACTCTAAATTGAATGAACTATTTATTTTTTCAATTTCCTCATGCTTTATATCTGGCTTTTTGATTATTAGATGATCATATTTTTGTTTCAAGGATGAAATTTTTTTTCCTTTGTCTTTATTAAGGACTTTATTTGACTAAACTTCATTATTTTTTAGTTCCATTTTCCATAGGTATAAGGTCATACTTCTTATGAAGTTCATCTTGTAAAGCATTTGATAATAACCTGTATTGGGATAATGACATTCCAGTTTGCTTATTATTATCTTCCTCATCAAAATATTGATTTAAACTTAAAGATTTCTCATGTTCATCTTGAGTCAAATGTACATAAGAAGTATCACCTTCAATCATATTTACTTCTTCATCAAGTTATTCAAGTTCTTCTTCAAAAACGTCATTGATCATATTGTCATTCTTTAAAGGTGCTTGTATTCGTTTATCTTCAGTTCATTTCTCTCTGTGTAAAATTTGAAGAGGATTAAAGGGCATTTTAAATTGATTTGGATTTATGTTATCAAGTCTCCTCCTTTCATTTTCTGTTTTTTCTATTTTATTAGATAAAATTTTAATTAGTCTAGACATTTTTTCAATTTTATCATTTTGATTACCTTTATTTGATCCAGATATACTAACTTGTTATTTTTGTTTTCTCTTTTCTCAATCTCCTGAATCAATTTTAATCCTAGAATTTCCTGAAGTAATCATATTTGATTCAATCTCATCAACATCATCTTCCATATCAGTTAATGTGGAAGATCTCTTTTCCCTAAGTAATAAGGAAAAATTAGGATCAAAGGAGCCAACGAAAGTAACTTTTGCACCCAGTTGAGAAGGTTTAACATCTACAGGGATTTTATGATAAACTTTATTAAATCTTTTAATAAAATCTGAAACATATTCAATGTATTTATTTTTTAAATCCCCAAATTAAGTTAGGTAGTATAAATGATTTGTTTTCTCACCCACTTTCTTGAGTAAAGTAGATTCTAATGCATCCCATGAATCAATAGAATTAAGAGGTAATCCCGTAAACCATGTTCTTACTTCTCCCTCGAAAGTTTGAAAAACAATTCTCATGTAAACATCTTCATGTTCAATCTGAATACTATTAGTTAAATGATCAAAAGTAGTTAAATGTTATAAAAATTGTAATTTCATCTTCTCCATCTCCATTAAACGTAGGCAAAATGTTAAGGTAATTGTCTGCAAAAAATATTTATATTTCCAAGAATATTGAGAGGAGAATGTCTTACAACTTATTTATTGAAAACCTTAGGTGGAGGTGGTTGAGGTTGTTGAGGAATATTACCAGATTTTCAAGTAATAAATTGGTGTTCTCAAGAGAAAGTTGGTTGAAAATGACTTCAAATGACTGTTGAAAATGACTTTAAATGACTCTTTTTTCTAGAAGGAGATATTGGGGAAATTATTGGAGAAATCACAGGGGAATCCTTAGGGGAAATTATAGAGGAAGCTTTTGGAGAAGTCACAAGAAAATCCTTTGGAAAATATTCTAAACTAAAATAAGTTTTTCATTTTATTCTTGAATTATTGGAAGAAGAAGTCTTACCAAGAGAATATGAGGCTTGTCTTTGATGAATATTCTTCTGAGATAATAATTTTTTTGGATCAGATAGTGGTGAAATTTTCTTTGGATTTCGATTATATCTAGTGTTTCTCTTTCCATATTCTAGGATTATAATTGTGGAGTCACCAGGTGAAGGATTTTAGTCGACCTCCTCTTGTTCACCAGCTAGGAGCAGGTTTTTTTATCATTCCACCCAGGGAAAATAAACTTTCTTAATTTGTTCCCCGACAACAACACCAAAATAATGTTGTAACCCTTGAGATGTTTCTGGCTAAGAAACTATGTCAAGGCATCCATTTCAAATTTGTTTAAATTGAATTTTTTAGGTTTGTATTTATCTATACTAAAACAAAGTTTTATCATTTCATGTGGAATAATAACCTTTAAAACTTAATTAATCAAATGATTAGAACTTGAGAGGAACAACTTCTATAATTCAAATAATTTATAATTTAAAGAGTGATCAAAGGAATATAAGATAACAAAATTGAGGTAGAAAAATGTATTATGTTTTAATAAATATTATTTTTATCTCAATAGAAGAAAAAACATAAACCCATCTAAGTTAAGATAAATATTGAATGAACAAAAATGAATAATTAATCATTTTCCACAATAATTAATGAAAAAGATACACATCCAAAATACTTATAGTATCATTTAGAAAAAACTATAATCTTTTGTAATTCCTTCCTAAATTTTTAGCAATGGTGGTCGTACCAAATTTACTACACTTATAACATCAGATACAAGCTTGAAAGGAAGATTATAAAATAATAGACAATATGAAAACCGGGAATACATATTTAAAAACAACCAAATTCACGAATCTCTCTGGTTCTAAGAATAATTTTCATTAAAATTTCTTTGGTCCTTTTTTCCACGGGAAAAATCCCCTCTTTACATTGAGTTATTTGATTTTTATACAAAAATTATTATAACCGTAATTGGTTATTAGGAGATATAATTTAGCTTTTAATACTACAAAAATAGATTTAACTTTACAAATATAGCATTAGGTACATTCAAATTTGGAATTCACCCAAAAAATCTCCTAACTTTATTATTGTTGTTTTGATGACTCGTTCATGTATCAACTAAATTAGAACTTGCAAATCCTCATTCAAAGGGTACTTGTATGCCACCATTCTTCTATATGAAATATCTTACTCAGTGTATTTTTCATTTCTTGGAGCTATCAAAAAAAATTGTTTAATTTTCCATAGAAAATAAAATTCATCGATTAAGTTGTCTATTATTATTTAACCTCTTATAACTTCAATCATCTCTTTAAACTTTTCATCACTTTATTTGACTTTGAACAAATTCTGTATGTAATTTTCAAATGTCAAAATTCCCCCTTTTTAACTCCAGAAAGAAGGTAAAGAAAATTTGTATTAACTTATCAAACTTATTAGAGAAAAGTTCAATATTCCTTTTGAACATAATGCACTTGTTTTGGGCTTGTTGGATAAAACTTTGCTTAGTGAAAAAAATTTATGTCTCCATCACCATTGAAGTTTTATGTTTAATTTTTTTTCCTTAGCTCTTCCTTTGACATAGAATTAAGATATTTTATAATTTTGGTTTTTATTTGTGGTCTATTTCCCAATTCTTGGAAAGATTATTGTATAGTCTTATTTGCTTCAATGGTCAACGAGTCATATTCTCCAATCAACTTGAAACAATCCCACATTATGGCAAATTATGTTGTGATTTGATCTTAGATTATATGTCTTTCACCTATCAAGTATGGTTTACCAACTAATTTACCCTGTAATTGTTCCACATCTCCTTGTAATTTGGCCTTTACCATTTGTATTGTTCAATCATTTTTTATTTTGCGTTTAGTTTCTCCCTAAATATTTTATTTTCATCCTTGTGTAAAGACACTATTTTTTTGAGTTTTTCAATTTCAACTTCTTTTAAATTAAGATCTGATAAGGCTCTAACTAATTCTTTATATGGTTTTGTTGATATTGAAGATTGTGAAGAAGAAACTCATTTCTTTAAAGATTCAATTTTTTATTCATAGACCTCCATTTAATCTTTCATTTGTATTATTTTCCTTAGAAATTGATGTTTCTCCTACTACATTGCTTGAAATCATGGTGTTTGAACATAATCAATTCCAAGTATATTAACCTTTTTCTTTAATGATTGTATTTCTATATCTTTGGTCTTCAATAGGGTTTGTAAAGATGTCATATATTTTGGATTTTCTCCTAATTCAATCACCCATTTCTCAAGCTCTTCAAACCTCATTTGCTTGGTCGTGTTTGTTAATGTTTCTTGTTTCACTTGATTTCGAATCTTATCATTCATGGTATACAACATCTTCATTTCAAGAGAGGCTAACATGACATCTCTCTGAATCATTTCTCCAATTTTCTTATGCAAATCCATTTTATCAACATAATTGACTTCCTTTAGATCAACTGAGATGTTTCTGACTTTGTAATTGTCTGAAGACTTAATGTTTTGATATTTTGATTTTAATACAACTATATTTATATTTCCCTTTTCATAATCCATAACGGATAACAATGTGGTCTGAGATGATCCTTGATCACAATGTTCGAGGTAAATATCTTGCTTAATCTTCACATCTTTACTCTTAATTCCCATAAATTTATGGTAAAGATCTTACTTCTTTGACTGATATGTTCTCAATGCTTTCTTTCTATCTCGACTTCCCATTTTTTATGCATTTTTTGATGATAAAAATTCTATGACAACTACAAGTTCTTTTATTGATGATTCTAATACATTTTGTGTTATTTGGCTCTTGTTTTTTGCATTTTCTTCTATCTTGTGCTTCTTACTTAATTTTAATTATTCTAGCTTTGAACATGTTTGAACTGATCATGTACCCTTTCTTTTATATGTATTCTCAAACTGTTGTGGAGTTTCTTTCACTAGTGACTACAATGGATGGCTAGAACGTTGTTCTTGAATCTGTAGAATTCTTTGTACATCCTCCCAACTATCTTGATTATCTAATAACTCCAGTTGTGGTTATGATTGATGATTATAAGGGGATAAACCAAACTTTTTTCTTTCATTTGAAATAATAGAATGAGGTTCATAAATCCACACTTCACGTTGTTGGAATCCCATTTCTTGAAGAAGTTTCTTTGCAACCTACAAAGTTGCTCAGTTGTTTACAATAAAAGGTCCCACTTCTTTATTTAATTTAAAATTTTCCTTTTGTTTCTTATATACAAAATGAATATAATCAAAATTCAATCTTTTCCTTATAAATTCTAAAGCAAAGACTCTAGGTCTTAGAAATTTAGGAAGGAGAAAAGATTGAACTTCAACACCATAATTCAAATTTATGTGTGATCTTTGAAAAAATACCAATATCCTAATTTTTTTATATAGACTCAATTGTAACATCTTTTTACATTATAGATGAAGCTTCATTGCGAATTATTTCAAAAGCCAAGGACATAAACTAATTTAAAAACTCTAATAATCCTAAATTGTGAGCTTTTCTTTTAATTATGGGAGTCCAATGAATAACTAAGTAGGGATTACCCATTTTATACTCAATATTCATTTCAATATGTTGAAATCTAGCATCTTGAGAATAAAGGAATAAGTGTACCATATATGATTGGTATCTAAAGTACCTACTAGCTTCAATTTCTAACAGCTAAAAATGGATATTGTCAGCTAAATACTAGGCATAATTGAATTTCACTAAGGGTTTCAAAGTCTGTGGATAATTTAAAATCATAAATCCAAGAGTATACTCATCAATAGTTTTATCATCATCATTCCCTAAAATTGTAGTCATCATTGTTATTATTTTCCTAGACGTTCCAAGAAACATATCAGTTTTAAGGATCACAATATATTGAGGAACATTGATACTTTTACCTATATAGGACTGAAGTAAAGTAATTTTATCCTGAGAACTCAATTCCTTGAAACATGTAGTTAATACCCTTTCATTCAATGTTTCACTTTGAGGGTTTTGAGGAAACTTTAACATTTCAGTGGTGGATTGGGAATTTATGACAAATAAAACTAACCCATCCTTTGAAATGATAGACCTTTGAGATAGATTGTAATTCAAGAGGCACCGAGATACGAATTCAGGAAAATTGTATGTCTAAAGGATTACAAATTTTTCTAAATCGGGTTCCCATGCATGATAAAAATCGTGAAGGTATCTGGAAAAAATTATGGATGGTTGGTTTAATTCAAACAAGTCAAAAGATAGTATTGGGTCATTTATATCATTATCCCTATCAACCAAGTCCTACTCTTCGGTAGTAAGTAGTATTTTCATTTTAACAGACTTAGATGATTCCATTTTAAAATTAAAATGGGAAAGAGTGAAATAGTTTTGGAATACCTGCGATAAAACTTAATCTTGAGAGATTCGATCTTTGGCTGCAACCTCACTGGGTAATTCGAATAATATTAACTTCAATCTCTCGTTAATAAAAATAACTTTTAGCCACAAGAATTATATTTTTAACCGTTGAAAATAAACTAAAACATATGTGGCACAATCTAATTGGTATTTTAACAAAAATAGCAATAGAAGATGGAAAGGATGAAGTATAAAATTAAATAATTAAATTTTTTGGAGGCCTAGAATATTTTGGGATTTAATTAATTAGTGTTAAGAATTTTTTATTGAAATCTTTGATTTTTTCTTTAGGATCCATTTTTATTCTTGATAATTCTAAAACTATAAATGTCGGGGTTTTGTCCTCTCCAAACTTTTTCATGAAAGCAGTTTCAAAATCATTCTAGCTTGTGATTGTTCCTTGTGGTAGTGAAAAATACCACATGGAATATTTTCCTTCAAAAGTGTATGGGAACAACTGGAATAAAACATCTTCATCATTCACGCCTTTTAGGTTAACTGGTAGCATGAATTTATTGATGTGATCTTCCAAAAATTTCCTATTATATTGATCAAATTTGGGAAGGAATTTCTCATGGTTTTTGGAAGATCATGAGCATCACCAGGAACTGCAACAACTACTAGAGTAATCCAGGGTCTCCTAGGTACTCAAACCATTCTTCTCATTTGAGGTTGTCTAGTACTTACTAGAGGGGTTTGTCTAGGTCTTGTTGGTGGAGAAGGTGGTTGGGGTCCAACAAGAGTGTGAGGTGGACTCTGTGGTGGAGATGAGGGCTTACCTGAACCAAGATTTTCTAGAAAATTGACAAGATAATCATTAGGATATTTATATCCCCTTAATGTATTTGAAATTTGACA
>SNQJ01S0056593.1:155876-168333 GCA_010110895.2 Picea sitchensis | reverse complement strand
GTTGTCTTTGCTTGGAAAATTTCCTGAAAGCGATTAATCTTTTCCAACATTTTGAAACATGATGGTTATACAAACCACAATATGTACATGGATTCTTTCTTCCATTTTTACATATAAATTTATCATGCTTAACATAATCAAAAGCAGCTGAATGATAAACAGAATTATACCTTGAACATTCACCTTTATCGCCTCTTTGAGGAGGTGAATCTGAAGAGTTACAAGCTCTCATTTGAAGACCATCAACAGTGTTCTTGTCCTCATCACTGTCACAACTCTTTTGTTTCACACATTCGCATTCATCTTGAAGACAAGCCTTGCACGCTGAAGGGATTGAACTTTCAACAAAAGTTCTTGAACTTTCACCTTTAAAGCCTTCTTGAGGAGGTGAACTTGAAACAAAATTTGTGCTTGGAACCTTTTCCCTTGTCTCCTCGACTTTGGAATTTGCTCCATCTCTTCGTTCATATCCAAGACCAAAATACTTGGGTCTTTCTTCAACAACAATAGGCTCAACAATGCCTTGTGCATGCTTGCCTAATCCTTTACCTTCATAGCCCATTTTTAACAATAACTTGGACCCTATTCCTCTTGTGTGATTTTCAAAACCACCAAAACATTCATCTTGAGAGGAATTAGAAGATAAACTAACATTACATACCTTATGTTCATGCATGTACTTGGTAAGGGTTTCTTTTGCCTCATGGAGTTGAATCTCCATCTCATGCAACTTTGCAAGAAGTTGGTCTTTCTCCTCCTTCACGGCCATCAACTGCTCTTCAAGGGAAATGCTCTCATTTCTGCCTTCACACATCTCTTTCATCAAATCTCTCATAGTTAGAATCTATTCTTTGTCAAAGAATTTAGATAATGAAGATGTATAAGAACTATCAATGCTGGAAGCTTCCTCCATCCTTGGAAGATATCCAACTTCAACACAAAACTTGCACAAAAACCAATAGCTAAATCTCAAGCTATCAATGGCAAACATATGAGCAAAACAAACTATGCTCTGATACCATGAAAATAGAAGGCTGACTTGTTATGCTATGCAAGCACCCTCTACTTCATTAAAATAAACTTTACAGGACCTTGCTTCATATGTTAAAATATGCAAAATAAAATTATGTGTTAAGTTCATGCTTCTTCCTTTAAATGTTCATCTGTGAGAAATTGTTCTTTTAAATGGTTAAATGTTCATTTTGTAACACATGTAAATTGTTTTAACATTATATGGAGTGCGCATGGGAGAGTTATTAAGACTAAATGTTAAATCATATCATGAGCTATGGTAGTTATCATAGAGTCTCTCATAATTAATCTGGGTGTACGCTCCTGATTAATTAGCCTTTACACTTGTCCCGGCCTTGGTCTCTACTAGTGAACCCTTCGTACATAATTCAAGACAAGATTAAATTCAACCCTTCCTTTCACAGTCATTCTCTAAATCGTGATAGTGTTTTGGTATATAAATTGTCGAGCTTAATAAATGGAGGGTTGTCAGGATTGATCGCCATCCTTCAAAAACTTGAGGTGTTAGTCGGATCTAAATACAATAGATGCCAAGGTACATCTCGATACTTGCGAAGGTTAATGTTTCAAAGGACCAAAAGCTAAGCGACCATTTCCTTCAAACCCGTTACACTTGGTGTTCTTCGCTTCAGGAATGCTCGACTTCATCATAGAGAGTGTTTCATTTGAGTGTTTGGTCTGGTTCATTTCTTCCCAAGGTGAATTATTTTCACGCGCGAGCGTTCACAAAGTAATACCCCTGGTAAGTGTCTGAAACCCTGTGTTATTTTTAAATGTCTTTGTCACTTGTTAGATTAATGTATTAAAATTTTTAGTTTTTATTGGCATGTACTCTGGATTATAACGTTATTTTTCTCTTTCTCTGCAATATTTCTTGGTTTCTACATGCCCAGGTACGTATACCCTATTGTCTTAAGTGATTTTAAAAAGTGTTTTATAATGGGTTTCAAGAATGATATGCCTTTCGGAATTTTCAATGTCTTTGTATGAAATAGGGGTTGGATTTCAACCCATGATGAATTCAAATTCCTGTCCTGAATCATTTTAGAAAGATTCTTTGTGTAACATAGTCTAGAGACTCTTTAAATCTGAGCATTGTTGTAATGTGCAGTTTAATAATGGAGTTTAATAATGTACAAGTTTTATTTACAGATTTCCTCTTAGGTTTATATGTGTAAAATATATGCCACCGTCTTATCTATATGATTCATCCTTCTTGCATAATGTTATATAGCACGATTTCTTTTGCACAGAAAGCCTCTTGTACATTATCGATTTCTTTTGCATGAAAAATATTGATATTCCCTATAACAGTTTATGTTGTATTAATTGGAATAAAAAGCTATTAGATTATTTCTTAGTGTGGGATATACATATATATAATAATGCAGATTTTATTATAGTCTYCTTGTCGTAAATTCCTCTTTTCATATACATATTTTACAGTTTCTTGTGGTTAGAAGGAAGAATGATTTATTTGATAAATACAAAGTACATATCCAAGATTTTTTTACCAATCAGTGCATTCCGACTTTTATCATTCATTTATTGTTTGATAGAGATTATTTATATCGACTGTATTGTTTCTATTTTTTTTTTTTGAACTTACCATAAAATTTATATTCCATCAAACCCAATTTCGAATGCTAAGAATACATTGAATTCCTTTAGACAATTCTTAGGAATTGTATAACTATTTTTAATGCATAGTAAAAGCAAAACGCCTGATAATATACAATGAAATTCTAAGTCAGAAATGAAATACTTAACACGAGACTTCTAAATAGACATGGATCGAACTTTGTATATTTCCTTTCTGTACATATAAATAAATAAAGAGAACAGAAGAACTTGTACAAAATCCCGCAATCAAATGAATTGAGTAAAATGATTAAGGTTGTCGTTCCACCAAGCCACTATCCAGAACAACCAAAATTTATTTGCTCTGAATTCTCCCGAGCCTGATCGTTGAACCGCAAGGACGAAGACTATAGCCTTATTCTGCAACTAACTCAAAATCATTTCAATCTCTCGTATCTTTCCCAGTTATGCAATCCTCCTTCTCTCAATATGTGAAATATTTTTATTCACTTTCTTAGGACTGTTTGGTCATTAATGAGTCATCTGATCAACTCTAACTCTCACTTGAGTTTGACAAAATTTTCTAGGAAAATTACTCTTGCATCACTTGAATTCGACCCAAGTCCTTTGCCACTTTTTCATACAATTCCACTTGTCATTCCTCCTTGTTTCCTTTTATTTAATAAACACTTAAAATGTATTACAATTTTTTATCAGCAGTAGTAAAACTTAAATAAATTCAATAGTTTAAAATGCATAAATAAATAAATTCTTAATAGTTTAAAAATCGGGATATTACACCTTACCTATAGAAAAGGAAGGAAAAGAGAAAGTCAATGGAGTAATAATGAGATATAAGGAGCTAATGTATTATGCATTCTTCATAGAAATTCCAATAAACCACTGAAAATTTTATATAATTACTTCTTGTGCAAAGGAAAACATAACCAGGTTAATACTGTGATAGTATTGAGTATAGAGGAAATAGAAAAGAAACCAAAGTTTTCAAGAAGATAAGATTTGAATACGCTCGTTCTAGGGTTTGCGCATATTCCGGAAGGAGGTCGACCCAACACGAGAGAAGGGTTATCCCTCTTTCCTATGACGATTTCCCTCACAAAAAGAGGACCCATCATTCAAACCTTATTCATGAGTTCTCTTTAGAAAATCAAATCCCAGTTGAAATATAGGCAATGCACAACATTCAAATGTTTGATCACATTCTTCATAAAAGTATTGGGTTGGTACGTAATTGAATATATATATATATATATATATATATATATATATATATCATTTCAATTCAATTCAATTTAGATTCATTAACCAAAAATGAATACGACTTGGTTAAACCCATCATCGAAATGTAAAAGTTGATTTTACTAGAGCAGTAAAACTGTAAGAAAATGAGAATTGAAGACTAAGGGTTCTTGTTCAAAATTTGAAAATGTTTTTCGGAAATATTCGTGTTCATTAGAAAGCTGGTATTTATCCTTATGTCCATCGAAGCCTCAAGCGAGCTCCTTTCTGTGTGAGAATAATTGAGACTAAAATTGTTGTTAGCATGGAAAGTGTATTCCGTGTGGTTTGACGAAAACCCAGGAAGTTTTTTCCCCTTGTAAACTCGCATTACTCCTCAAGGTCTGTAATGTTATAAAATTTAACAATAATGGAATAGGTCCACTCAGAGATGACTACAACAAGCAAAGGTTTTCTAAAGTACCTCCATTATTTCTTGGAAAAACTATTGGAAAATAAACCAGAGAGGTCAACAATTATTAATTTTCTGTCGTAAGGATTTAATACAAAACTTACAAAGAGTAATAGCAAAAAAATATTGAACAAAAATAAAGAAAATTTCTCTTCTGGTAACTGGGAAATACACACATAATAACCTAACATACACAAACAAAGATTAAGTAATGCATAACACAATCCTTTTCTAAAATTAAACAACATTGGAAATTGATGCCTCGTTTCTTAGAATCCTTACCTGACTATGAGTAGGGTGATAGGATCCAAACGAACCTCATATAGCTAGTGGAGGAAACCATTTCCAGTGACTTTCAGGAAAGACATTACTGGAGAACACTCACAAAGAAACAACAATAAAGACTCCAAGATTTACCTCACGTAATTGGGAAATGATCGGAATCAACAGCTTAACCTCCATTTCCGTAAAACGAGTTACCTCAATCCCAACAAAGGGTCCTATCTCCTAAACTCGATGTCCCTCCTAAACTCGGCCTTTGGAATGTCATGTGAAGGAAATAACATAGTTACCTGTGGTTGGTTAAGTTCATGGATTTTCCAAGTTTGACTACCCTAAACAAACCAAACAAACCAATGTTAAGGAGTCGAATCCGAGTTTACATATGATAATGGTATTAAAGTTATATTACCCTTAAAAAAATATTAATAGTGTATTTTAGGGTACTTTAGATATGGTATGAGAGTTGTAGGTTACAACACTTAGACTTAAGGGTATCACCAGAAAAAAAAATAAAGTGTTTGATGAAAAAACTAACAAATAAATTGTTCATTGTTACAAACAAAGTGTTTCAGATTTTGTTAATCATGTCAGCACATAATGAAGAAGAAGGCAGACCCGAAGAAAATAATAATCATCAATCTCATAGAAATCCAAGTAGCTTGACAACACAAGCTTTGGAAACAATTAGAAATATAATAGTAGAGTTACAAACATCCAAGGATGATAAGGAGAAATCAAAGAAAGCATAAGAATATCAAAAAGAAATAAATGACATGTTGTTATGAACTATAGCAACTAAGAAGAGCCCAAATAATAATGATGTAGATGAAGAAGTCAATAAAAAATATTCAAAGGATTCAAGTAAAGGAATTGAGAAAATAGTTCTTCTAATGACACGCACATGACTGAAAACAAAATGTCTATAACGAAGAAACGAAAGCAAATGGATCACACCTTCAACTTTTGATGGAGAGTGAGAACTCGTGAAGAGGCAGAATCTTGGTTACTTGACATAAGTAAATATTTCCATATTTACAATTACTCTACAAATATGAAAGTGATCATGACTATCTATAATTTTAAGGGTAAAGTTGCTATATGATGACATGACTTAAAACTAGCTAAAGGTTTAAAAGAAAAGAGAATTGAATGGGAAGGTTTCAAGAAATATTTTAAGAAAGAATATTTATCTAAAAGTTATTATGAAAGAAAGAACAAACAATTCTATGATTTAAGGTTAGGACACATGTTTATGGAAGATCAGATTACTAAATTTTAAGAACTATTAAGATTTGTTCCTTATATAAAAGAGGAGAAGGTAAAATTTCAAAGGTTTTTAAGGTGCTTACCTTACTCGTATAATGACAAAATAGAATTTGATAATCCAAAAACCTTGAATGCATTGTTGAAAAAGGAAATAATATTCTACGACCAATACAAACAACGATTTGAAAATCCAAAAGTATGGAGAGAAAGGAAACAAGAAAAACTCAATTAAAGAGAAAAAGGTTTCAAGCCGTCATCATTTTGTAATATGTCCAAGGGACAACAAGAAAACAATTTCTCTAGGAACTCATCACAGGTAAAGGGATCAAGAAAAAAACTAATAATCCTAGAGAAACATTGAAGTGTTGGGGATGTGGCAAACCACATTTGTTGAAAAACTGTCCATACATAAATTTTGCAAACAAAACTATTGAGAACATACATGAAGCTTCAATAGTTAAAGATATTGGAAAAAGTATTCATAGGATCAACACAACTTTAAATGACATGCAAGTACCTCAACAATCCACCATTGTGAAAATTGAAGGTAAAATTCATTACATGAAAGTTTTTGTTTTAATTGACGCAAGAGCTAGTTTAAGTTATGTTACCCCATCTTTCGTAGATTCAAGCAATCTAAAAATGATAAAACAAACAAAATCCTGGCTGGTACTATTAGAAAAATGCACAAAAAGAAAAGTAATTGAATTCATTCGTGACTTGAATTCATTCGTGACTGTAATCTAGATATAAATGGTCAAGATACAAAGGTAAAGTTAAATATACTACCTTTATGTTCATATGCCATACTTATATGTATGGACTCGTTAGAGAAACATAAAGTTGTATTAAATTGTTATGAAAAATCATTATTTACAAAGATGAAAGTGGAGTATCAAGAAATGTGTAAGGAATCAATAAACCTATGTCTATGAAACAAATATCATCATTACACTTAAAGAAGTGCATTAGTAAAGACTCCAAATATATTCTATTCAAGTGAAAAATCTACTAAATGAAGAAAACAAATTGAAATTAGAATATTTTGTTGTCCTTCAAGGATTTGAGGATGTATTTGCAGAAGAGATACATGGATTACCTCCTAGGAGAGAAATAGATTTATCTATAGATATATTACCTAGGTCTGCACCAATATCAAAGACACCTTAAAGAATGAGTATTCCTTAGTTGATAGAGTTAAAAATTCAACTACATGAATTATTAGATAAATGATATATCATACCAGGTGTTTCACCGTGGGGAGAACTAGTGTTATTTGTCAAATAGAAGGAAGGAACTCTTCAGTTATGTATTGACTAACGTCAATTGAGTAAGATGATGATTAAAAGTAAGTACTCTCTACCCCAAATTAATGATTTATTTGAGCAGACTCGAGGGGAAACCATATTTTCTAAATTGGATTAAAGGTCTCGTTATCATCAAATCAGAATAAAATATAAAGATATTAATGAAACAACTTTTAGAACATGTTATGGACATTACGAGTTTGTGGTAATTCCCTTTGGACTCAGTAATGCACCAGTAATGTAACATCCCTCTCTTGCGAGCACATGCTATCGACTTATTCTTTGAGGAGACTTGTGTGCGAACGATATGGTTATAGTACATGATTGTATATTTCAATTATGGATCTTTATAATGATGTTGATGATTATGATTTGATGTTATTGATATATGATTATTAACAGATGTTATTAACGAGTTTTCCCTAAGTATGCAGGACACTTGACAGATTGTGGATGTTGATGGCATCAATGGATCTCCTTGGACTCCGAATTGAGAGAGTGGATTGTATTGGTTTGAGTATTTCATTTATGCATATATGACATATGATCGATTATATATTATATTGAACTGTATATGGATCATTGACAATATATCGTTTATGGATGAAGGGTGATGATTGCTCACTAATATGACTCACATAAGGAGTAAAGGGGCCATGCACATAGACCAGATATTGAGGGAGAGACGTGGTAGAGTCCCAGACATGACCTACTAGCACTCTCGCCGTTGCTCGAATTATAGATTAACGATTACCTAGTTCAAGAGATCCACGATGCCATGAGGTCATATTGAGACAGTCAGTCACGGACATTTATAAGGGGCACACAATAAGAAAGGGTCCTTATTCATTATAATCTCTTAGTCTCTCACAAGGTCGCATAAATGGAGTACTAACTCGGACAACTACCAAAATCGGTTAAAGGCACATGGCACCCTTGGAGCACGAAATGTCTCTTGAAGGGCACGTCTCTTAATTAAAAATTAGAATCAAAGACAATTGGCACCCTTGGAGAATATAGTGTGTCTTGAAGGGCACGTCGTGTAAATAAAATTTGAGTCAATGAATCTAGGTGGCCGAGAAAACCCTAAGCGAATAATTAACCTTGTAAAATCTTGAGCACTTCCCGATCAATTGATTGATTAATTAATTAATGGTTGAATTTATTAATCATAATCCTTATAAGAGTCTAAGTATTTGCAATTAAAAATTTAATCAAGCCTAAGTCTAAGTTAGTAAAAAGACTAAAAACTAAATTTATAAATTAAATAATGAGGGGATGAAGTAAATCAATTTAAGAAATCAAGGAAATTAAATTTGTAATAATTTACTTCATCCCCTCATTATTTGATTTATAAATATTTGTAAATTACCGTTTGGGGGAAATTCCATGAAATTTACCTTAGTATTTCTCTAGATTTTCTTTGTATCAAAACTTGCCATCATTTGGGGGAAAGGCCATGAAACTTACCTTGGTATTTCTCTGCATTTTCTTTGTATCAAAACTTACGAGCATTTGGGGGAAATTCCATGCAATTTACCTTGGTATTTCTCTATTTTTTCTTTGTATAAAAACTTGCCAGTGTTTGGGGGGAAATGCCATGCACTTTAACTTGGTATTTCTCTGTGCTTTATTTGTATCAAAAAATTTCAACGGTTGGGGAAATGTCATGCGATTTACCTTGGTACTTCTCTGTGTTTTTTTGTATATAAACTTGCTAGTGTTTGGGGAAATAGCCATGCGATTTGCCTTGGTATTATCTGCAGGTTTTTCTTTTTGTATCAAACTTGCGAGTGCCGGGGGAATAGCCTTGCGATTTACCTTGGTATTCTCTACATTTTATTGTATAAAAACTTGCCATCATTTGGGGCAAATAGCCATATGATTTACCTTGGTATTCTCTGCGTTTTTACACATAAAAATATTAACCTTAAATCCATTGATCCCCTTTTCCATGTATTAATAATTCATTCATGATTGTGTTTGTCCCTCCCACTAGAACCTTCATAATTTAATGACACATGTAGAATATTATTGAGATATTAACCTTAGGTTGCACATATAATTATTTATGTTATTAATGCACTTATGAATTTTGTAGGTTGATATGTCCCAAGGTTTTAATTAAGTGTACCTTATATGATCGCTATCATTTTAGTATTGTATGAAAGATTTAATCTTAGCACACATATATTTGTAATATAACATTTTACCTTCAACTTGTATGAATATCCAATGGTATTTGTCTCATGAGAAACCTTGTTAATTTCTTATACCATGTTGTGGTTGCATGGGACAATTTATAAAGGTGTATAGTGTTATTGAATATCTATATGTGTATCCTATAACAATTTATAAGGTGTAGATGTTGAATTGAATATCTATATGTGTATCCTATAATATAGTGGGACTCAAACATTCTTATTATTGTCTACCTTATTGGTTATTGGTAACCTTGGGGTTGAGTAATGAGATTAATTTGTGTTGGGGTGGAACATTGATTTTTCTTATTGACATATTGAGTGTTGCATTAAATAATTATTATGGTTTTGACAATTAATTGAGTAGAGTGATATTAAAATATTCATAATTGAATTAGCGTGATGTATGAATGAGTAAGAGAGTAGATTCCTTTGTGCCATAAATTAAATAAAGTTAATTACTTGTGTGCCTTAGAATAGTGTTGACATATGATTGATTAAGTATTATATTCTCTTGCACCATTTAAAATAAATTAGATTCTTCTTTTGCCTTGAACAATATTGATGTATGGTCAATTGAGTATTAGATTTCTCTTCCTCCATGAATAATATTGATGTATGAATGATTGAGTATTTATATTTCTTTTGCGACACGAATAATAATGATGTTGATTGATTGATTTAGTTGGATTATGACTTGATTGTGTGAGTGGGATTTAGACACCTCCTTCTTCCTCAAAACAGTCACCATCCATGAGACCTTAAGTGGTCAAAATCAATCGAATGAATCCTGGGGTTGAGCATTGTTTATGTGTCTTGGAGGTCCTAACCATGCAAGATAGGTTGGACGGGTAGTTATTTTAGTGTTTAGTGACATGGTGGATCCTTATGTATAATTTTTTCAGGTGATTTTGATGTACAAAATTGCACTACTACATATATGTTTATGCATTAATTATGCGTCGTTAACATTTATGTTATGCCTCACCTGGATGGGGTGACACTTGGCAAGAGGAGGGGGATCGTTGGCAGGGACATATGGCACGGGGATTTAATGTCCCAAGCCGCCACCCCCGAAGTATTTACTCCCCATGGCACACACCATGAGGGGAGTTAACTTAGTGCACATGGAGGAGCTCTCGGACGAGTGATCCACCCAGGCCACCGGTACTAGATGCCTGGACCAGTCCCGTCAACCTTCAATGACGATGGGAGGGGCATCAATGGATTCCAACGGTGATAAAGATGACCAAGGCACACATCTTTTTCTGTATGTTGCATGCTACGACCTCTACAGAGTGCTTCTCGGACCCCCTCGCTTCATCGCTCACATTTTGTGCGCCATCCAAACTTCCCTTGACCACCACGCACCCCCCCATGGCCCCCTTGAATCTCCCCCACCCCGTGGTGCTATCCACCATGCCCCAAGAGAAAGGTAAGCCCAGGCGGGGCACCATTTATGTTATGCGTCACTTGGATGGGGTGACACTTGGCAAGAGGAGGGGGATAGTTGGCAAGGACAGATGGCGGGGGAATTTAATGTCCCAAGGTTCCACCCCTGAAGTATTTACTCCCCATGACACACACCATGAGGGGAGTTAACTTAGTGCACTTGGAGGAGCTCTCGGACGAGCGATCCAGCCAGGCCACCGGTACTAGATGCCTGAACCAGTCTCGTCAGCCTTCAATGACGATGAGAGGGGCATCAATGGCTCCCAACAGTGATAAAGACGACCAAGGTGCACATCGTTTTCTGTATGTTGCATGCTACCACCTCTGCACAGTACTTCTCGGACCCCCTCGCTTCATCGCTCGCATTTTGTGTGCCATCCAAACTTCCCTAGATCACCATGGCCCCCCCCACGACCCCCTTGCATCTCCCCCACCCCCTGGTGCTTCCCTCCATGCCCGAGAGAGAGGTAAGCCCAGGCGGGGCAACAGAAACAAGAATTCCATCACCCGAGACAACCGACTCTCAGCCTCTCCACTAGCTCTAATTGCCCATTTTAGCCACCCCCATAGACACACCAGAAGCACTCAGACCACCATGTGCACTCCAAAAATGGAGATCCATCCACCCTTGCTCCAGAATTAGATCCATACTTCCTTGCGCATACCAAAAATGGAGACCCTGTCCCCCATAGTGCACTCTCCACCGCTGCCTCACCATCTTCCAGCTAGCACTTTGAAGGCATAGGCAACCCAATGCCTCAACACTATCAAGGAGGAGGTACCACCTCCAGTTCATCATCCTGGCCCGAAGTTGGTCAACATAGGGCCACCTTCAGCTTCGCAACCAGGCCTGAGCCTGGTGAACAAGACAGGGCCACCCTCTGAGGCACGCCTCCCCAATTTTTTTTCCCCCAGCCACCAACCTTATTGGGGGAGTGGAGGATGCATTATGGAGGAGGAAATCCATCCAAGATGGAAATTGATAGAAGCAGGGGAGAACCCAATTACAGTGGAAGACACAGGCACAGACGGAGGAGAGAAGGGCTCACACTATACCTATCATCTGGCAGCGGAGCATCTTGAGCTCCTCTTCGACATCCAGCAACGGCAGGACGAACATGTGCATGGCCAAATAATAATCAACCAGCGACTGGATTTGTTGTTTGAGGCATTCTCAGAAGCCCCAATGCAAGCATGTTGCCCCACTTGCAAGCATAATTTCATCCCATCATACACCTCTCATGGACATCCAGGTTCCCCAATGGCTTGACGCAACCCACCCCCGATTCCGGTTTTTGTCAATTACAATTTTTTAGAATGAATAGGGCTTATATTTTCACTCTTTTTTTACAGTTGTGTAATTATCTTAGCAATGGTGGCTCTAAATGAAGCAAGCCCTAGACTAGATAGATGGAACAAAGTTCCTGTTGAAACTTTCATCTTTTTGCACAATTTTGTAAACTATATTTCATCCATGATAGACATATCATCGCTTAGAGCCACATGTTCAGGTTTCCCTTATGTGGCAGAATATGTGGCTTCCAAATGAATTACATCTGTACACTCATGATATAATATAAGGTTCTTCTTTTATTTACAAAAAAATAAAATTTATGTTATGCGTT
>SNQJ01S0056593.1:145353-155431 GCA_010110895.2 Picea sitchensis | reverse complement strand
GGTCGAATGCTTGGTGCATGCCTCTACCAGTCGGCGAAAGGAGGAGGCAGGGGATGGAGGGGGCGGCGGCTCCCCTCCCTGACCAGCCATGGCGACTAAACCCTAACACACCAGGCTGCACGAGCTTCCACAATCGCGAAAAATGCTCCGCACCAAGCCAAACTCATGATATTGCCAATGTGTTTTAGCATTCGGGAATTGCAGGTTATTACCCAAGGTTTATCGAAGGATTTTCCAAAACTGCTTATCCCATTACATCATTGTAGAAAATTTTATTTAGTCTCAAAAATGTCAAGACAATTTTGATAAATTTAAAAAATTACTAACTACAACACTAATCCTTAAAGTGGCAAATCCTTACAAAGATTTTACAGTTTGTGCAGATGCAAGTAAAGAGGGATTAGGAGGAGAATTGTCGCAAGATGGACACATAATTTGTTACGAATCTTGAAAATTAAAGAAACATGAAAGAAATTATGTAACTCATGACCTGGAATTAGCGGTTGTAATCCATGCACTAAAAATGTGGTGGCATTACTTAATGGGAAGAAAAGTTTTATTATTTACAGATAACAACGATGTGAAACATTTTTTTAGCCAACAATATCTCAATGCACAACAAGCAAGGTGATTATCTTTTTTAAGCGATATTGATTTTGAAGTTGGACACATCAAAGGAAAGGATAATAAAGTCACAAATGCACTAAGTCGAAGTATATGAAGTTATTATCAACAAAATGAAAAGTGATCGTGAGGACATAATTAAAGATGACAGCATAAACAATGCAAAATACATCAAAACAACAGAATAATGGTTGAAAATGAATGAAATTTGGAGGTTACAAATTATAGCCTTGAAAAAAATGGAATATTGAGGTTCAAAGAGAGAATATATGTACCTATTTTTGCTGATTAAAAATATGTAATTTTAAATGAGTTGCATAAAGATCCCTATTTGGGTCATCCATGATATCAAAAAATGATAGTAGCCTTGAGGAAACAATTTTATTGGCCTAATATGAAATCTGAAACAAGTGCTTGCTTATCTAAATACGTATATTGTCAACAGGTAAAGGATAAACATCAACATCCAACAAGTTTATTAAAACCTTTACCTATTCCATAATGGAAATGAGAAATCATTTATATGGATTTCATTACACATTTGCTTAACACTCAAAGACAACATGATTTTATTATGGTAGTAATGGATAAATTGAGTAAGTCTGCTCATTTCATATCTGTGAAATATACTTATAAAGATATTAATATCATTGATTTTTTTTATGAAATAGATATTTAAAGTGCATGGAATTCCTAAAATGGTGACTTCGGATAGAGATGTCAAATTTACATCAAATTTCTGGAAATAATTGTTTGCGGGTCTGAGAACTAATCTGAATTTCAGTACAATTTATCATCCATAAACAGATGGAAAAACGAAATGTACAAACTAAATTATTGAATATATGTTACGAATGTATGTAAGAATGAAACCAACTAAGTGGGAAGAGTACCCACACTTAGTCAAATTTGCATACAATAACGGTTATCAAGCGTTGACAAAAATGAGTCCTTTCGAAGTTTTATATGGTAGGAAATGCATAACTCCAATCAGTTGGGATAATTTGGTTGACCGAAAAATGATTGGACTAGATATGCTCTAAGAAATGGAATGGATGGCCAAGAAGCTGCAACAAAATTTAAAGGTTGTGCAAGATCGACAGAAAATCTATGCAGATCAGAAAGTACGGCATAAGGAATTTAATGTTGGGTAACATGTATACCTCAAAGTTAAATAAAAAACTAGATCATTAAAGTTAGGGAGTTGTTCCAAATTGGCAACAAGGTTTTGTGTTCCATTAGAAGTTTAGCTCGAATTGGACCAGTGGCATAACAACTAACGCTCCCTGCTAATTTGAAAATTCATAATGTTTTTCATGTGTCTTTAATTTATGATCCTACTCACATCATTGATTGGAACATGGTACAAGTGGAACCAAAAGGTCAGTTCCAAGCAAAACCTCTATGCATTTTGGACAAGAAAAAAACAACACTTCGAAACAAAGTCATCGCCTAGGTAAGACTGCAATGGAAGCACTTTAGTCCTTAGGAGGCTACTTGGGAGTTGGAAGATGAAATGATGAAATCATATCCAACTTTGTCCCAAAGAAATACTAGAAGGAAATACTAACACTCAGGATAGTGTTATACTTAAGGGGGCGAGGATGTAATATGATCAAGTATTGAACATTTTATGGAATAATTTCCATTTATGGAAATTCGTACCTGATTTTATTAAGACATTTAACTGCTATTACTTTTAATTGTTGTGCAAAAATTTGACTTGCCAACTGTCCTCCATTGATGGGAAGAACACAAATTTTAATTTAATAAATGCACGAAATAGATGGAACAACCATGTTAAAAATAGTTTACTACGACTCCATGAGAGGGGACCATGTTTTAGTTAACTGAGAGATAGATTTTACAAGTGTTTGGAGTGTTGTCATTAACATCCCCTAAAAATTAGGGCTTTCTAAAGATGTGAATTTCCAAGGAGGAAAACGACTTTAATGAAAAATCCTAAGCACAATGAGGATAAATACAACATATGTGGGAGGTAGGATGTTTCTTAATATGTTGAGAAGGAATGGGCTATTTTTTTTGTGAGCACAAATGGTGTTAGTTAGGAAAATAATTATGAATTGTACAAAAGTTCATTGACTAAGGAGTCATTATAATCTTGTATTAGATATGTATCTCTTTCTATCATTTTATTATCTTGTTTTCTTAGTGTTATGTATCTCTTTCTATCATTTTATAATCTTGTATTCTTAGTGTTTTCTCTTTGTTAAGTGTGGAAATCGTTTAATATAGGAGTATTAAACATATTGCACGATGTTAATTAATTAAATTTTGCATCTCATATAAATCTCAGAATTGTCAAGTCTTTGCAAATACTTACTATTTTAGAAATTTTCTTATAGTATTTGGATCAGTATTCCTCATTACATGGAATTCATTTTGGATATGGTATGACTACAATATAGTATATGAAATCTAAAGTTTTCTCCAGTTAGAAATGAAAACAAATCAATATCATACAAAATTACATACACAAGAGGGAAGTTACTGGTGAGTTTTCCAGTAAAGAAATTAGTGGATTCATGTCCATAAGATGATAGATTAGGTACATAAATGGAAAAATATTGCACCTTACATTTTATAAATAGTTCCAGTACTCTTAAACACAGATAATTTGTCCTTGATAAATAAATTGTAAAACTATATATATAAAGACAAATTAAAATTTCCATGGAACTGAGAGGTTATGATAGATCGACGACATGGAACTCGAGTACCTGCTCACATCCTTGGAAGATCCCACAAGGTGGAAACCTTTTCCTACCTGTAGAAAAGGAAGGAAAAACGAAAGTCAATAGAGTAATAATGAGATCTAAGGAGCTGACGTATTATGCATATATATAACATTTCAATTTAGATTCAACCAAAAATGAATACGACCTGGTTAAACCCATAGCTGAAATGTAAAAGACGATTTTACTTGAGAAGTAAAACTGTAAGAAAATTAAGATTGAAAACTAAGGGTTCTTACTATTCAAAGTTTGAAAATGTTTTTCAGAGAACTCCCTGTTCATTAGAAAACTGGTATTGTGCCTAATCTCCATCGAAGCCTCAAGAAAGATCCTTTCTGGGTGAGAAGAATCGAGACTAAAATTGTTGTTAGCATAGAAAGCATATTCCTTGTGGTTTGACCAAAGCCTAGGAATATTTTTCCCCTTGTAAACTCACAAGACTCCTCAAGGTCTGTAATATTATAAAACATTTAACAATAATGGACTAGGTCCACTCATAGATGATTACAATAAGCAAATATGGTTCTCTAAAGTTCTTGCATTATTTCCTGGACGGACTATTGGAAAATAAACTAGAGAGGTCAACGTTTATTATTTTTCTGTCTGAAGGATTTAATACGGAAATTCCAAAGAGTAACAGAAACAAAAATAAAGAAAAATTCTCTTCTGGTAACTAGGAAATACACAGAGAATAACCTAGCATACAGAAACAAAGACTAAGTAATGTGTAACACAATCCTTGCGAAAAATTAAACAAAATTGGAAATGGATTCCTCGTTTCTTAGATTCCTTACCTCACTATGAACAGGCTGATAGGTGCCAAACGACCCTCGTGTAGCTGGTGGAGGAAACTATTTCCAGTGACTTTGAAGTAATACATTAATGCGGAAACTAGGTGCCATGTGAAGGAAATAATGCGGTTACTTGTGGTTGGTCCAATACACGGGTTTTCTCAATTTTTCCGAATGAAGATTAATGGCATAGCAAATGCATTAACTCTATGTCAGTCCACCTTGACCTAACCATGCACCGTGCGGTAATTGTTTAATTCGTTTGATGGTCATGGAAGCCATTTCGTGTCCCATAGGTTAGTAACCTCTATTTTAGTTTCATAGTTATCCACCAAAGTATGTCACGAGACTTAGAAAAAACTATATCCCATACGAGACATGAAGCAAGAACTCCAAATACAATAGGGAATTGATTATGTATATAAATTTCCTGTGAGGGCCTATGGATATGTCTTGTACATCTAAGACTCTAACTAATTAAGGATGACATTAATATCATAAATAAGTAGGACAATGTTATTCTATGAATTGATATAATTCTCTCTCATAAACCAATTGGGGCTCCTTTTACCTTATAAGGATGCGGGGAATTGAAGGTATTCTAAATCCTTAGAAAGCTTTTAACTTATATATAGTATTAGAATGGAGTACAAAAAAGAGTTCATATATGAGAGGTATTAATTCAAACAGCTTGATGACCCTCAACAAACCAGCGTTAAGGAGTCGAATCCGAGTTGACAGATGATAATGGTATCAAAGTAATATTACCTTAACAATTTTTTTGTTAGTGGATTTTAGGGTACACTACATTTATATTCTTTTATTTAATGGTGTTATGGCAACAAGAAATATAGATATAGTAGAGAATGCATACAAAGGTTGTAATATTGACTGTAACTAGATAAAGATAATGTGTGTATTATTTCATTGTTATTTTTTGTTTTTGCACTAAAGAAATAATTCATATATTGGTAGCATATTATTCTTTGAGAAAATCTATTTTCTATGTATGAGTAATGAAACAAGGAAATAAAATTATTATATAATAACTTGTGGATTAATATGCATGCCAAATATTTTTTCTTACATATTGATAATGAGAACACCTCGAAATGTAAAGTAAAAGTATAGTAGCATAACAAGTATTGATACATCATATTGTCTAGATAATGATGGGGCTTCAAAAAATTGTTGTACAAATGCCTATGAAAAAGAAAAGCACAAAGTTATTTTT
Organism: Picea sitchensis; assembly: GCA_010110895.2. NCBI lineage: Eukaryota > Viridiplantae > Streptophyta > Pinopsida > Pinales > Pinaceae > Picea > Picea sitchensis. The sequence continues at coordinate 150,026 of SNQJ01S0056593.1, read as the reverse complement.
TTTTTTGCATTAAGAATTAACATCAACACATGATCACAACGACGCCTAATCAATAACATCATAAGTAAAAGTAGTACTAGCTACTTAGCATGGTATCACTAACGATAGAAGATTAGCACATCATAATCATTTTGACACAATTGAAAACAACATTCAATCAGATAATAAATAAACATTACTACCCTCCCAACCTACCCTGCAAGGTTAGGACTTCCAAGTCAGGTTGCAATTGATTTTAACCATTTAAGGTCCTGGGGCTGACCACTATTCTGAGGAACAAGGAGGTGTCTACATCCCACTAAGACAATCAAGTGCAAACTAACTATGCTAAATCAAAAACATCAACGATAATCAATTTCATCAATCCTAAACCACAATTAAACATGGCGAGCAAGTAATCATTCACATAACACATCATAGACCACATTAAATCCAAGTATCAAAAGAAATTATTAGTTATATTCGAGGCACAAATCCCAATAACAATATGCAATCCTCCATCATATCAAATTTTCATTTCGCACAAGAATACTAATATCTAAAACCATCATTCAAGACATTAATTTCCATTCGTGTCGGAATTCCGATATCTAAACATCATACATTACATTATATTTTCAGTGCGTGCAAGGAGTCTAATGCCTCAACTAGTCATACATCATATTATTGAATTGCGCATGGGCATTCTATTCAATTATTCCATCATTTACACATCAACGATTCAAGATGCATGAGATATCGACTTTATTTCGCAATGCACAGGAGAATATAATTAATAAATCAAACATACTTCAACAATATTTAAAGGCACAATAGTAACCAAATTCTAATTCGATCATGCATCATCAATATTCAATGGCGCAATAGAAACTAAGAACTCAAACTCTAATAACTCAATCAATCATACAATCGACCTAAGCTCATGGCGCTAGAGTAAATTCCTTACATAACCCTCCATACATTGCATTATTCAAGACGCAAAATAATCAACTTTATTTTTAAAGTCGCGAGATAATTTAAAATGACTTAATCAATCAAAACTGAAGAAAATCCTATCTACGAAATATTCCAGCACTAGTCTCACTACAATACATTTAATCAATTGAATAGACACATACACCATCACCTTGTTGATGGCGCATAAGGGAAATCACACACAAGTTCATCCACACATGATATTATGAAGGCGCAAGATTAACATCAATACTATTCAAATATCTAAATAATGAAAAATAACATTAACTGAAAAGCATCAAAACCTTATTACTTATAGATATAGACTCAAAATTTAAATAATAAATAACTTAAATTTTTCTCCTTAATCATAATTACATATTTTTCAACCTTCTAAATTTATTGACTGAAACTACGTCGATTGGGTAGATCCCGCCCACGTAGAGATAAAAACGAAGGAAAACACAGAGATGATTCGAAGTAGTAAATCACTTAGCAAGGGAAAGGGATGTTGGGTTTTACACTCCCAGTCACGCAGAGTATAATAAAACGTTGAGACAGAGTTGGGATACACCAAATCTGAAATCGTCGAGGGTAACTATGATTCTCATAGGTTACTATAGGGAACAAAATCGCTTAGGGAAGGAATCGACAAGGTTAAATGTGGAATCCCTCTGGCAGTTTACCCACCAAGAAAATCGTAGAGGTATACGCATGAAAAATGCAAAGAATAAGGTTGCGATTTCGCTGAGGTAAGAAGTAGAACTTTGCTGAGTTAAGGCAGTAAAAATCATTGGTAAAAGTACTACGAATTCCCTGAGCATAGGAGTAAAACCTCGCTTTGTTAAAGCAATGAAAATTGCTGGTAAAATGACCACGAATTCTCTGAGCATAGGATTGAAATGTCGTTGTGTATAAGTAGTGGAAAATCACTAGTAAGGACCATGAATTCATTGAGCATAGGAGTGTGATTTTGTTGTGTATAAGAAGTGGAAAAATTGCTCGTAAGGGCCACAAATTTGCTGAGCATAAGAGTGTGATTTCGATGTGTATAAGAAGTGGAAAAAAATTGTTGGTAAGAACCACGAATTTGCAGAGAAATAAAACAAATGTTTTAGAAACTCGAAGAGACACCCCAAGGTCGTTCGGTGTAAGAACGAATTTGCAGAGGAAAAATGTTTTAGAAACTCAAAGAGACACCCCAAGGTCGTTTGGTGTAAGCACGAATTTGCAAAGAAAAAAACGTTTTAGAAACTGGAAGATACACCCCAATGTCACCAGGTGTAAGAACGAAATTTGCATAGAAAGATGAATCTTGGTATTGAGAGAGGGGTGATGGAAACGCCCTCAGTGTCCAATTCGTAGAGAGAAATCCCACAAATAATAAAAAAAAACAACGCAGAGGGAAAGAAAATGTAGAGGAAGATTCTGCTCGAGAGTAAGACAAAGGGGACACAGCTCCTCGGAAAGCAATTTACAACAACGCAGAGGAAAGGGATCACTCACAAAATGCATAGATAAAGCATTGTCATCACATACTTCTTGAAGGAATCACAAGGGTAATAATAAAAAAACGCGGGGCAAGGAAGGACATGGAGCACTGAACAAACAAATTGGTCACGGTAAAAAGGTGAGCACTGGTGCTCTTAGCCACTAGATATTATTCAAGGTAAAGAGCATTGGAAGGGTGCACCATTCATTGGAGAAATAAATTTTGTGGGAGACTCGCTACAAGAATATTTCTATGACGGTGGTGGGTTTCAAGGTCCAAAAACAAAATATTAAACATTCCATCATATCCTTTACTGCAAATCATCCACCCTAAATTTACAACACTATACAATATAATTAACTGCATTTTAAATTGAAACTTAATAAATTTCATTTTATTTTAGGATTGTCGTAACCGAAGGAAAATAATTCAAAGTTGTTATTTTGTTGTCGCTCTCCCTCCTATCTCTCGCCTCCTAACCGTTGATACTACACCGATACCTCTCAGCCAACACTAGGGGTAATGTTCTTCCCCCTTAGCCCCCAGAGCCTCAAAGGGGCCACACTCAAACACAACCAGAAACTCAAGCTCCCATCTCGCCTCGCAAGGTCAAGCTACCACTCTCTCTCTCAAGCTTGGTATCCCAACTCTCACAAGTAAAATCGGTCAAAGAAATTTTGGCAGCATAACTTTACGCATACCTGTCATGATCCTCTTTTCCTCTTTACCAATTGTTTTATAGGATTTTTCTTCAAGACACAATCATTTTGTACATTTAATTCACTTTTTGATTAATAAATTTTAGAATCCCCCCTCCCCCCCCCCCTACACTTGTCACCCTCTCAATAGTTTCAGAAGAAAATTTCCAAAATTTCATTTAATTATACGTCACTTTCCCTCACATCTCCTAAAAGCGCTCCTTAAATCACTCCTACTTCTCTTTTATTCCTGTATTCCCAATTTATGACTCACACATTTCTAAATCTTTGTTGAGTTAAAAATGGGATTCTTCTCTAGTTAGCTAGACTCTAGATTCCTCTATATGCTTACACATTCTTTTTATAATAATTCTCTTTCTTATCTTAATTTCTAATTTAGTATTTCTTTCACATAATCATATAATTAAATATTTAGATAAAATATTTTTGTTTTAATTCTTAACTTGATTTTTCTTCATCCCCCTTTTATAAATTTATTATTTAGTTTTTAGTCTTCTTACCCTCATAGAAGACAGATCATCAATGCAAACCTTGTTAGAATGTAATGGATGTGCTCGTTTTACCATTGACAATATCTCTATTTTCACCCAATCATAGGCCGAAGCCACCCTCCAAGCACCTTAACCTTGACAAAGAATCACTCCGGAAGACAACCCTAGGCTAGATAGCCAAACAAAGGGTAGTGCACCTTTCCCCCAAGGATAGTGAACCAACAAGAGCTGATTAGATAGTTCAAACCCTAACCAAGTGATAGTCCAAGCCAAACATGACCTCCTAGCTTCTGCAGCTGCAATGGAAGCTCTCCTGCAAACCTATGCAAAAAATGGGGCACTGCAGTGCGCACAAGTGATGCTCTGCAATTCTGAGACTGCCCTGCCAGAATGCGAACTGGCCTCCTGTATTTATACTAATTCTGGCTAATTTCCTCGGTCGACTTCTCATTCTAGGTATCTATCTGTTCAGTATATATTAATTCTTCTAGCTGACTTCTTCTCTTGGAGGCTAATAACCTAATATAAATTATCCTCTTGAGCCGACATGTCTTCTAGGGTTATTAGCCAACTCATTAGGGTTTCTTCTTGATTTCCAGAGTATTCTATTCTCGTCAGGTTTACACGTGGAGGTAAATACCTTCTGTAGCTACCATAATATCAACACTCTCTCCTAGCTAGGGAGGTATTACAGGTAATGGTCTTGAGCACGAACATACCATCCATCCGGTAGAATCAACATAGACTATCTCATGACTAGATCATGAGAACCATCATCACCATGAGTATCATCAGTCGTATCATCTCTCGAAACCATACTCCATCTGAGTAATTAGACATGATGCTGGATAAGTCACTCATACTACATAGTGATACAAGAGCCATTCTTCTAATCTAGACATATGTCCTAGAAGAGTAAATGTTTTGAACAATTTTCTGTCTAGGAAATCTTTTTTCTTTGATCATCCATCTAGCTAATAATCATTTCCAATATTGTTGATAGTCTTCAAGGAAATC
>SNQJ01S0056593.1:122107-145343 GCA_010110895.2 Picea sitchensis | reverse complement strand
AGAGTCCACGCTTTTGTCTTGTTGTCTTCTACAAAACGTCATAATTCTTTCTCCAATTTCCTCTTGATTGCTAACTTATTTCTGTCTTTGTTTCTTCTAGGTATTTTCAGGATTGATTCGGCTTATCTTGCAATAGCTTCCAAATGATTTTTTTGATCTATTTCATCCTTTCATGTGTATTATCTAATTATATCAATCCTTATCTTGTTGTTCTTCCATATGTATAGTTCTTCTTGGAACACATTATCTTCCAGGAGATAGATATACAAGATGTGTACAGAGACAATACAAACAAGATATGTACAAGAAATAAGAAGAGTATTGTTACCTTTAGAAGAAGAAGTCTCTTTCATACTGCTTAGTCTTCTTTGTAGATTTATTTTCTTCGACAACTGATGCTTCGTGTTTTCTCCTTCCTTTTGTTCATGCTTACGGAAAATGCATCCCACGTCTTGGGAAGATCATTGAGTACTATGTTTACCAATTCCTTATCTGAAGTGATCTCTTCAATAACTTGTAGTTGATCTCTTAACTGGGAGATCCTCAGAAAGTATGATGTTATCTTATCATGATCATTCATCTTCATGTCACGGAGCTCATTCTTTAGACTCATTATTTGTCCAATGTTTTTTACTGAGAAGAGGTTTGTTAAGGCATCGTACATCTTCTTCGATGAGTCAAGATGGGAGATGTAGGGTATCAAATGGTCTTTTATAGATTCCACTATGACAATCATGGCATTGATGTCACCGTCTTTGAACTTCTATATAGCTGCAATGTTCTGTGGTTCCTTCTCTTTTCCTTCTTCAAACTCTCATTTCACGATCTTTCCTTTCACGATATTCAACAATTTATTCTTGGCAAAGATGAGGTCAGTCCTTGTCTTCCACACTCTGAAGTTAGAAGCTCCATCTAACTGATTCTCTAACTTCATAGAGTAAGTCATGGCTACTTTGACTTGGTCAACCCTAGATTTGACCAAAAACTCAAACGTCACATCTTGGCTTGCTGAGAGTATCAGGAGATGCACTAGTCTAGGGAACACCGATCTGTTCAGAGATTAGGTCAATCCCTTCACTTAAGGTTCCTCAATGAGAGGATTAGGGTTTATGCAACTGCACCTGTTAATAACCCTTGCAACATTGCTATGGGGACTACTCCTACTAGAAACCCTTGTAGCATTGCTATGGGGACTCCTCCTGCTAGAAACCCTAGTGACAGTTCTTCAATGAGCCCAATATCCTTACGACTATGTTTCCTTCCAGTGGTTAGACTGAATGAGGGAGGGCTAGGCCCATAACCTGTTAGAATGTAATGTATGTGCTCATTTTACCATTGGAAATATCTCTATTGTCACCCAACCATAGGCTAAAACTACCCTCTGAGCACCTTAACCTTGACAGAGAATCACTCCAGAAGAAAACCCTAGGCTAGATAGCCAAACAAAGGGTCGCACAACTTTTCCCCAAGGATAATGCACCAACAAGAGTTGATCAGATAGTCCAAACCCTAACCAAGATATAGCCCAATCCAGACGTGACCTTCTAGTTTTTGCAGCTGCAATGGAAGCTCTCCTCCAAACCTACGCAAAAAACTGGGCACTGCAGTGCGTACAAGTGATGCGCTGCAATTCTGAGACTGCCCTGCCAGAATGAGAACTAGCCTCATGTATTTATATTAATTTTGGCTAACTGCCTGGGGCGACTTCTCATTCTGGGTATCTGTCTGTTCAGTATATATTAATTCTTTTGGGTGACTTCTTCTCTTGGAGGCTAACAATCTAATATAAATTATCCTCTTGAGCCGACATGTCTTCTAGGGTTATTAGCCAACTCATTAGGGTTTCTTCTTGCTTTTGAGAGTATTCTGTTCTCGTGAGGTTTACACGTGGAGGTAAATACCTCCCGCAACTACCATAATATCAACATACCCCACTGCTATTGTCATGACCACAACAATTCAACCAGAAGAACCAACAGATCCTGAAGAGGGAAAGCACCTTTTTCATTCACAAATGTGGGTGAAGGGGACCCTGCTGCATTTTATTGTTGATAGCACAAGCTAAAATAACCTAATCTCAGTAGAGGTCGTAACACATTTGGGATTGTCGACAACACCACACCTACAACCTTACAAGATTGGGTGGCTTCGCCATGGTCGAGATATTCATGTCAGTGAGAAGTGTCAATTGTCATACGTCATCCAACCCTTCAAGGATAAGGTATTATGTGATGTTTCCCCACTGTATGTCTCTCATGTTCTCTTGGGCCAACCATATATGTGGAAGCGCCATGATATTTATGAGTCTCGACCCCGTAGTGTCATTGTTACTCTAGGGGTTCATATTTATAGGATACGAGAGGTAGCTCTGACTATTGTCCCACCTAAATAGTGTCGCAAGGTAGTATCTGATACTACCCAATTCAACTTCTTGACAATCTATTGAAAAGGTGAATAGAAGGACACTACAACCACTACAGCCTCGGTCCAAGCACCTTTTATCCAACAAAAACACATTGGAAAGATTGAAACAAAGTGTAAATATTCCTTCTGCACACAGGAATATCATGTAGAAATAATGGTTAAAAATTTCCAACCCTTCCAACCATAGGTTCGTGACAACCTTCAACAAGCTAAGCAACGCAACTTCTCGAGTAAGGCAAGCAACTCATCAAGATGCAGATTCAGTAAACATTTTTACCTCTCCCCAGGGCACTCAATGCAATGGATACCATTTCTTACTAAGGATGGAGGATTGATTCAGGTGGATATTGGTGGCCACCCACCTATTCCAACTGGCTCAAAACAGTCTTCTGGAAACTTACTATTTTTAGTAGTTTTTTTATTCCTAAATTTTTGGGACCATTTTGAGGGCCTAAATGAATTTTTTTTGGGGATCAAAAACCTTAATGATATCCAGATGCTCTGATTGAGGCCCCAAAATGAGTCTCCTCGATGATACCTTTCCAACAAGCTATTGTGTTCCCCAAACAAATATTGTATGCCAAAGTTACGCCCTCGGGAAGTTGATACACAAAACTACCCAAAACGAGGTCCAAAAAACTGTTGGTTTTTCATCTTCCAGGGTTAGGATTTTAGAATTTATTTATGTTAAAAAGGCCTTTATATTCTCATTGTAATCATATCCTAGTGAATGTGAGTAGTCGTCACATCTCTTCTCATAGATAAGCTGCCACCATTCTAGCGAGTCTTTCACTCTATATTTTTACAGTTTTTGTACATTTTCGGTCATTAATAAAAATTCTGAATTAATTTATCTCTGTGTTTATGGTTGCATCGTTGATACATTTATTTTATATTATTGGATATATGAGATATATTTGTATATTTATTTATTATATCTCTGCTCTCATTTCGTGCCGAAAATTATCCAGATCAGTGGTATCAGAGCAGGTTGTTTTTGATCATTTTTTTAGTGCATGTCCCCGACAAGGTCCGAGTATAGAAAGTTGGGTCTTGAGCTTGTATCTCTTGAGTAAAATCAATCTTTCATGCCCAAGAAACCCTCCATGAAGAAAGAAAATAAAAACAACAAAGAAAACAATTCTATTAATTTGTTTCTTGAGAAAACTCTCACGCGATAGAGGGATTAAACGATGGAGAATTTTTCCCACATCCTTCAATGTCTGTTGATAAAAAAATGAGCATCTTCATCAACTGACCACTTTGGAGGCACCTCGCCTTTCAATGTACAAGTTAATTTTTATATTCCCATTTTTTCAGTGCATGTGCCTTTGGAGAAATTATGAACAAATAAATAACCTTCTAGCATAAAAATCGTTGTTGGGTCTGCAAATCCACAACAACCAAAGTATGGAAAAGACGACCCTAACAGTCAGCCTTTAGAAAACCAGTCCAAGCCATAGGAAAATAATGGTAACATAAAGATGAAGAAGGACACTGGAAAATGGTGTGATTTCCACAAAATCTCCTCGAAGAACATTGATGAATGTCACTCAAAACAGTGATTGGTGGCCCATATCAAAGACAAGGAGTTGAACCCTAATTCATAATCTAATTTAGAAAATGATGATACAAGACATATCATCGACGCAGACCCCACTATTGTTGTCATGACCACAACAATTCAACCAGAAGAACCAACAGATCATGAAGATGGGGAGCTCCTTTTTCATTCACAGATGTGGGTGAAGGCGACCTCACTGCATTGTATTATTGATAGCAGAAGCCAGAAGAACCTCATCTCCGTAGAGGTCATCAAACATTTGAGATTGTCGACAACACTACACCCGCAACAATACAACATTGGGTGGCTTCGCTAGGGATGAGATCTTCGTGTCAGCGAGCAATTTCAATTTCCATATGACATCCAACCCTTCAAGGATGAGGTATTATATGATGTTTCCCCATTGGATGCCTGTGATGTTCTCTTGGGCCAACCATGTATGTGGAAGCACTATGATATTTATGAGTCTCGACCCCACAGTGTCATTGCTACTCTGGGGGGTCATCTCTACAGGATATCAGAGGTAGTTCCAACTATTGTCCCACCTAAACAGTGCTGCAAGATAGTATCTGATACTACAAAATTTAGCTTCATCACAATCTGTTCAAAATTTGAATAGAAGGACACTACAAACACTTCATCCTCGGTCCAAGCACCTTCTATCCAACATAAGTAGGTCAAAAAGATTGCAACAAAGCATAAAGATTCCTTCTACACACAGGCATCTCATAGCCAGATTGGTTAAAAATTTCTAACCCTTCCAGCTATAGGTTCGTGACAACCTTCAACAAGCTAAGCAGTGCAACTTCTCCAGCAAGGAAAATAGCTCATCAAGATGCAGATTCAATAAACACTTTTCTCTCTCCCCCGGTAACTCAACGCACCATTGCTTCCTAAGGAGGGAGGATTGATCGAGATGGATATCGATGGCCACCCACCTATTCCAACTGACTCAAAACAGTCTTTTGGAAATTTACTATTTCTAGTAGTTTTTTGGTTCCTACACTTCTGGGGCCATTTTGAGGGCCTAAATGAAGTTTTGTTTGGGATCAATCACCTCAATGATAACCAAAGGTTTTGATTTATCCTCCAAAATAAATATCCTTTATGATACCTTTCCAACGAGCTATCTTGTGCCCCAAACAAAGATCGTATGCCAAAGTTACGTCCCGGGGAAGTTAATACACCAAACTATCCAAAACGGAGTCTGCAAAATTGTTGGCTTTTCATCTTCAGAGGTTAGGATTTTGAAATTTATTTATGTTAAAAAGGTCTTTATAGCCTCATTGTAATCATCTTCTCGAGAATGTGAGTATCTGTCACATATGTTATCACAGAAAAGATGTCACCATTCTAGCGAGTCTTTCACTCTATATTTTTACAGTCTTTGTACATTTTTCGCTCACTAACAAAAAATGAGTATTACAATATCTATGTATTTATGGTTGCATCGCTCATACATTTATTTTATATTATTGGATATCTGAGATATCTACATTTCTTTATTATATCTCCACTCTCATTTCGTGTTGAAATAGATAGTTAATAATGATTGAGTAAAAATTTATTATTGTGTTTTCTAAACCGTTATCGTATCTACCGGTTCCAATTATTTTATATAATGAAACGAGGATATAACTTATTTACCCAACATGATATTTCTTAACAGGGTCTATTCCTAGTCAAAATTTGGATGCGTCATGCAGGCAGGAATTAAGGAGTAACCAAACATTACCCATGTTCCACGCTATTCTAACCTCACATATCCTCGTGATAAATATTGCCAAGAAGTACCGCAATTATTAATTATACAACAATAACGGTAATTACGATATATTTTCAACAAGATATCACCCAAATGAGTGAGGGTGAAGGCATACTTAATTATCCTTATATTAGATTCTCATAATATGTTCAATCTATTTTATAAATGGACCGAAGAAGCTATAACTAAATCGTATAAATATACATAGCTATCATCCATTAAATGATATTTTATTTAACTCTAAGGTACACTAGTAAATATTTCAGGAATTCAACCGTGCGATTTGATGGTCTTCCAAATTTTAAGTTATCTGATTACTCTATGGTTCAATACTAAGGAAACAGATCTTCAATTACATCGGCGTCACATCTTATTGTTCCTTCTATTAAGGATTTATCTATGTACCGATATAAAATTTATCTGATATCACCTGCCACGAAGAACTTAGTACTCTAGAAATTTCGCCATTCATCAATTCCTCGGCGTCTGAGTCTCAGAATTGATTCAATTTAAATGTGGGGAGAAGAGTATCCAGTTCTGAATTGAACCTCGTCTGATAATTCTAGGTTTGGCATTTCAATTATGGGTTGAGTTATCAACCATTGAAATCTTTACAATAAAGACGATAATGAGAACACTTGGGCCAAAACCTAAATATAAGATCAATTTAAACATTTCCATCAGTGAACTAAGCTGAAGTGTGAGTACGATATATAATAAATGGAGTAATAGACGATAGATGGTGTAATATTAAGTATGGTTAATAGGTTGCGGATAACTTCTGGATAGAGTAGAGTCTAAGATTAGAATAAATACTGCTACACCGTCCAAGATCTCTTGAAGACAAAATTAAATCCTACCACTGTAATTCTATCTTATGTTGATAAAAATTACGACTTACAACAAAAAAGAGTGGTAGTTTTAACAGATTCACTAATTACAAAGTTTTAGCCATCTTCGAAGTAAAGTTTCTTGCATCTCGTCCACATAATACGACTAACAATATATAACTACTTATTATAATAATACTAGTATTAATAATGGATGGTTGCACTATAGAGCCTAGAGCTTGAACATGAGCTATATCAAATGTATCACCCAAAAATTTAACCCAAAGTAAACCCAAGAATCGTCATTTTTTTTTATATTTATAAGGACCAATAGATTCTCAATTATTAATATTCATATAACCATACAAAACCAATGCACAGTAAAAAGTTATCGTTCATCTGAAGCCGTCGATTTTCCTCTTAGAGAAGATCTTAAGCATCAATCCAATGATTCTATATTGAACCTTTGTTACTCCTCGCCAAGCTTTTCAATCAAGTGAAGAACTCACCAGTACCTCCCAACCAACGCTAGGGATACTCTTATCCCCCCTTATCCTCCCGAGCCGCAAAGGGGCCATACACAAGAAACAAAAAACAATAGCTCAAAGCTTGTCTCGCAAGGAAGTGATTCCACTCTTTCTCCAAGCTTGGTATCCCAACTCTCACAAGTAAAACACAGTCCACAATAATTTTGGTAGCATAACTTTACCAAGAATAAGTGAGACCCATTCCCATCTACACAAATTGTTTTATATAAGTTTTCCCTTAACACATGTCCTCATGCAAAAATAATTAACTTTTTAATTTAATTTAAATTAGAATTATTCACCCACACACTTGTCACACTCTCCCCAAGTTGCACAAGTATTTACCAATTTTATTTTATTTAAAAGCCAATTTCCCTCACATTCTCCAATGTGATCCTATTTTCACTCTTAGTTGTTCATTTGTTCCCCAAAATATCATTTAATGAGTGTCTCCTAACTAGATCTTTGTTAGAGTTGGAATATGAGTCTTCTTTTAGTTAGACTAGTGGTAGCTTTACTCTAGATACTATTCCATGTGTACACCTATTCTCTGATATTTTATTTATTTTTATTTTAAAAACCGCTTTTATTAATTTCATGCACACATGTGCATTGTATCCAATCTTTAATTTTTTCACACGTTTTCCTTAAATTGATTTATCTCAATTCTTTTAATTTATTTAATATTTTAAAGTTTAGTTCCCTAACTAAATTTAGACTTAGGCTTAGTCTTAGAATTAGGCTTAGACTTTTATTAGGATTTATAATTAATAAATTCACTATTTAATTAATTATTTTAAATACGACAAGGTCTAATCAATTCAAAATTTTCTAGGCCACCTAGATTTATTGAGACATGTTTCTAATCAATTCAATGTTTTCTAGGCCACCTAGATTTATTGACACACGTTTTTAATTACGTGACATGTCCTTCAAGACGCACCTTCGTTCTCCAAGGGTGCCACTAGCCTTTGACTCGTTTTGAAAGATTGTCCGACCCTTGGAGTCAACACTCCACTCGATCGACCATGTGAGAGACTAATGGCTTCTAAGCAATAAGAACTTTGCATTATTGTGTTCTCCTTAAAATATTCGTGAGTGATTGTCTCAGTCTACCCTCACGACATCGTGGACCTCTCGAAGTAGGTAATCATTAACCTACCATTTGAGCCACGACGAGAGTGCTAGTAGGATGTGACATGGACCACACCTCTCCCTCAATGTCTTGTTTCTATGCATGGCCCCTTTACTCCTTATGTAAGTTGTCAATGATCCATATACATAAATCATACTATAATCAGTCATATCTCATATGTGCATAAAATGAAATACTCAAACAAAATACAATCCACTCCCTTATTCAATGTGGATTCCAAGGAAGTCCATTGATTCCATCAGCATCCATAATCTATCATGTGTCCTGCACACCAAGGAAAACTTGTCAATAACATCTGTCAATACATATATATCAATTAACAATAAGTAACAACACATCATCATATCATGTATAATCCACAATCAAAATGAAATCACAATGTACCATAATCAGATCACGCAAGTGTCCTCAAATAATAAGTAAAATAAAAGTATGCTCGATAGAGTGGGATGTTACATATTTTAACATTTTAAAATGTGAAACTTATCAAAACAAAGGTTCTTACCTCAAACCGACTAATCATGGGAAGCATTGGGAACAAACCCGACTAAGTTGATCCCACCACATGGATACATTTCCTTGCAAATGGTAGGTTGCAATTATTGTTTCTACCATGGAGGAATAATTATGGAGCTCGAAGTATTTCTTCATTTCCAATAGTCGAGTCTAAACCTCTTCTCTCTTCCTATGCTCGCCATTGAAAAATGATGGCTTTATTTCTTGAATTCACCTTGCAACATGTCTCCCTCAGGCCTTTTTCCTTGTCTCCCCATAGGGGACACGCTTGGGTTGCTCCCTGACCCTGAACTTGCATGATCTCTCTTAGTGTATTGCTCTAGGAAATGATGGTTCGTCTTCATGCTCCTTAACTTCCTGACATTCCCATTCTCATCCTTTCTACTATGGGATCTCGATGATGTCACTTGTCTAGCACTAGTTGCTTTCTTTGTGTCAAAGTCCTTATTTGCTTGCCTTTGTGTCATGTTCAAGCTCTGAAGTATCTCTTCTAAGTCTTCATAATATTCTAATTATCTACCCTATAACTATGCACTTACCTCTGTAGGGTTCTCATGGTCACATGCTATTTTCTCTCTCTTCTTCCATTGGATTCTATCTCAGCATGTACCATGCTAACATGTAGCCTCTAAATTACTCTCCATGATTGTAGAACCCTTGGGAATAGTCCATGGTTGTGGTTCTCATATAGGAACCAAAAGGTCTTGTTGTACCCCTAAGGTCTAGTACATAATTGTTTCTACTCTTTAATGCCACCAATCATCTTATTTTGCATTGATTGTAACTTATGTTGCCCAAATCAATTTGTTGGGTTGATAGTTGGATTCTTCTATGAAACATTTTCCAACAACTACTTTCTTCCTTAATTATGAATTGTGAGAATAAATTTATGGCCATTTGAATATTATTAATTTGCCCCATTTTATATATTTTTCATTCTGTGCAAATAATCTGAGACACCAACTTCTGCCACTTGTAGAAGTAAATCTGACAAGCACTACTAAAACTTGTGTATGAGACATAGATAACAATTATGACAGGGAACTCATAACAACTCTCAAATTGTCATTTTGATGCTCCAGTCAAAAACTACAAAAATATGGAAATGAAAACTTTGTCGTTTTTCACCCCTTTTTCCCAAACTTGGAATTTTTAGCGAAACATACTATCTCCCAAATGGTGTATTTATGGAAATCCTTTAGTAAACCAAAATTGTATGGTTTGGTGAGTACCCAAAATTTTGAAAAAATAATGTTTTCCATATTTTCCATCTAGGGGACCCTTTTCCTTTGAAAATCCAAAAAAAATGCAAAAAGTGGCCAAGAATAGTGGATTTTGGCATATTTAAGCATCTCCATTCCAAACCCCTTCGGTTTTATTCATTTCCTTCCTAGGTTATTTATTTGTTTGATTTCTAGACTATCTCCAAGAATTTCATCTTAATCTAAACCTCCCTACGATGTGGACACAAATATTATATTTTTAAAACATTTGTGCAACCAACTACTTGGGAAGGCGGTTCCGCCCAACCAAAGACTTGTTGGTCCAAATCTCAACAACAAGTCAACCCCAAGCTGGGGCTAGGAATCCATAAGATAAGGGTGTCTCTAACAGTCCACTCACAACTTAAAATCGTACAACCCACTGGTATCCTCCCATAACTATCTCAAAATCCCCCCAACTCTCTTCCTCTCGACCTCGCCAATCCAAGGAATGTGCCTCTTCAATGGTCTAAGTCCCTTGTGTGTCCCACTAATTTTCCAGGGTCTCTCTCTAGCACAGGTAACCATGAATCTCTCTGTCGGGAACTCAAGGGAACTCGTTGCCAATAAAATTACCAAAAAACAACAACAAACACTTGTGCAAAAGTTCACTCTTGAGGCCTCACAACCTAGCTCTTCAATCTTCATCTCAAGAATGCTACAAAAATGCTCCAGCATGCTCCAAAATTCTCTCATCCTTCTTGGTCTAGCTCGATTCCTCTATTTCCTTTCTGTCCCATTGTTGTTTATGCAAAGACTCCATGTGAAAAACTGCCTATTCTCCCCCATAGAAATTTTCTCTATTTTCCCAAGATAGTTGATTTCTCACTCTTCCCAATGTTGATTGTATTCTAGCCCCATTCTTCTAATAACTATGGATGTCACTTCTACACCCACTCCCTCACATGTATTTAATGATTGGGCCCTCATACACTAAAACAAATTAGAAGGTTTTCCCAAATGATAATAGAATTCAGAAATTTGAGTTTGGATTAATACCCATAATTAATTTCCTCCTTGGACCCCTCTTAGACACTCATAGACATTTTTAAACATTCTCTCTCTTGTGGATAAATAATCCCACATCTCCAACAACTAGTATCACATTATATTCATTAAAATTAGAAATACAAATTGCGTATTACATCACTTGTCCATAGCCATATTTATATCTACACATAAATTAAATTGAGGATTATAGTGGGGATGTTGCATTTTATATAACTGCACAAAGTATTACTAATATTCTCAAAAATTGATAACTTCCATTAATGGATGGTAAATTGGGAAGATGAACCCAAATTGACACTATCGTGAGGAACATACTCTTAGGATCAAAATCTTTGAACCAAAGGGTTATAAAAGGTTTAGCACTTCCCTAGAACCATGGATCCTCATCCACAACTATTGATAATTAGCATGATTGAACAATAAAAAAAACTTTGGAACATAAATATATTTGACTTTTCTTTATCTAAGTCATGTGGATCCACTAGAACATTGCCATTGTAGGAGACCAATAGTCATTAAATTTTATATTACTCAATCTTTTTCATATAATGAATATAAATGTGTTACTTTATGTGGTGTGATTATCTCTTCATCATACTTCACTATATATATATAATCATTAGATAAATGAGAATATATATATATATATATATATATATATATATATATATATAATGATTAGAAGAAGGAGAAGACTTTGAATATCTACAAAGGTAAATTAGTGTTTTTCTACATCCCAAAAAACATCTCAAATCTTATCACTCCACAAAATAACAATGTCAAAATAAAATTTAAAATAAAGTTAAATCTGTGATAAGATACTTATGATCACATTAGGTTCCTATGAGGTCATCTTCTGTTTAGCAAATTCAGTTCCCACATTTCCTTTGGCTTTGAACTTATTAACTTAGAATCTTATTTGCTCAAAATTTTCCTTCCTCAACGACTCCAAACCAAAATACATGTCTTCCTAGGAAAATCAACTTCACAAGTGGGCATGATCCCATCGACTACCTGAGAGATTATCTAAGGCATATCAACTTCACAAGTGGGCATGATCCCATCAACGACCTGAGAGATCCTCTAATTGTTTATCTTCATAAATGAAAATGATTATATATTTTCAATTTTATCTCAGGTTTTTACATTCAAGTAAAGAAATAAATTATAGAATTTAGCACACTTTTCTTACCTGGGATATCTTTAGCAAGTCCAGTGTTGATTGTTTCCCAAGTTCAATGAACCGAATCCTCTCGAGTCAGGAGTAATGCAGGATAAATGGTAGTATATAATATACTAACTTGAAGGCGTGTAAAAACCCACCTTAATACACCGATTTGCACTACATTTTGAAATGCTTCCAATCTCTATATTT
This sequence comes from Picea sitchensis, assembly GCA_010110895.2. Taxonomy (NCBI): domain Eukaryota; kingdom Viridiplantae; phylum Streptophyta; class Pinopsida; order Pinales; family Pinaceae; genus Picea; species Picea sitchensis. The sequence goes on along the minus strand of SNQJ01S0056593.1, from coordinate 132,913 downwards.
TTAACGGAGGTGTTTCAAGAATGATCTAAGAACATGTGAAAATGAGATGTAATGCACAACATAAGATTCACATTATAATTATATATATATATATATATATATATAATCCTGTCAATTTTCTTTGATGTCAAACATGAAAAGTTAAAAAAAAATTAAAACCAAAAGTTAATCAAGTGAACTATTAACTCAATATGATATATCATAACACAGAATAATAAGATATATTGAAAGGTGTAGATGAGAAGGATAATCTAAAAATCATAGATATTGCATTATTTATTATAATCATGAAATATGAGACTTATTCATAAGAGATGGACCTTTGTATGCAAAATAATAATAATAATAATCTATTTTTAAGGTCACGACCCCTTGGATTTGAACCTGTGACCTCTTAAGAGGAAACACATGTTCTTAACCATTAGGCCCACTCAGACTGTATATTGATGTTGATTAAATAAGGAAACATTATATTCATAATATTAAAAAAAATTAGTTACAAAGTTGTTTATACTTGTTTTTAAAAAATGATTTAAGATGATAGTTGTTTAATCTTATAAGGTGATGATTTTTGTTTTTTTATTAAAAAAACACATATGAAGCACCTATTGCATTTTTTAATATTGACATTTTTGACATAGATGTTTAAATTCATATTGAAATATAAAGAATATAAACATTTTTTATGCAGATCGGTAAAAAATTATTATTGTGTTTTCTAATCCGTTATCCTATCTAACTGTCCCCATTATTTTATATAATGAAACGAGGATATAAGTTATTTACCCAACATGATATATCTTAACAAGGTGTATTCCTACTCATAATCTGGATCCGTCATGCAGGAAATTACCCATGTTCCACGCTATTCTAACCTCACATATCCTCGTGATAAATATTGCCAAGAAGTACCGCCAATTATTAATTATACAACAGTGACGGATAATTACGATATCGTTTCAACAAGATATCACCCAAATGAGTGAGGGAGAAGGCGTACTTACAGTTATCTACAAGGCTCTGAGATAATTATCCTTATCTTAGATTCAAATAATATGTTCAATCTATTTTATAAATGGACCAAAGAAGCTATTTTATAAATGCTCAAATAATTAACTTTTTAATTTAATTTAAATTATAATTATTCACCCACACACTTGTCCCACTCTCCTCAAGTTGCACAAGTATTTACCAATTTTATTTTATTTAAAAGTCAATTTCCCTCACATTCTCCAATGTGATCATATTTTCGTTCTTAGTTGTCCATTTGTTCCCCAAATTATCATTTAATGAGTGTCTCCTAACTAGATCTTTGTTAGAGTTGGAATATGAGTCTTCTTCTAGTTAGACTAGTGGTAGCTTTACTCTAAATACTATTCTATGTGTACACCTATTCTCTGATATTTTATTTCTTTTTATTTTAAAAACCGCTTTTATTAATTTCATGCACACATGTGTATTGTATCCAATCTTTAAATTTTTCACACTTTTTCCGTAAATTGATTTATCTCAATTTTTAAATTTTTTTTAATATTTTAAAGTTTAGTTCCCTAACTAAATTTAGACTTAGGCTTAGTCTTAGAATTAGGCTTAGACTTTTATTGAGATTTATAATTAATAAATTCATTGTTTAATTAATTATTTTAAGTACGACAAGGTCTAATCAATTCAATGTTTTCTAGGCCACCTAGATTTATTGACACACATTTTTAATTACACGACGTGCCCTTCAAGATGCACCTTCGTGCTCCAAGGGTGCGACTAGCCTTTGACTGGTTTTGAAATTTTTTCCAACCCTTGGAGTCAACACTCCACTTGATCGACCTTGTGAGAGACAAAGAGCTTCTAAGCAATAAGGACTTTGCCTTATTGTGTGCTCCTTAGAATATTCATGAGCGACTATATCAGTCCACCCTCACGACATCGTGGACCTCTCAAACTAGGTAATCATTAATCTACCATTTGAGCCACGACGAGAGTGCTAGTAGGATGTGACAAGGACGATGCCACACCTCTCCCTCAATGTCTTGTTTCTGTGCATGGCCCATTTAATCTTTATGTAAGTCAGATTAGCAAGCATCGTTAACCTGCATCCATTGACAAAAATATTGTCAATGATCCATATACATAAATCATAATATAATTAGTCATATGTCATATGTGCGTAAAATGAAATACTCAAACAAAATACAATCCACTCCCTTACTCAATGCGGATTCCAAGGAATTCCATTGATTCCATCAACATCCATAATCTGTACTCAGGAAAACTCATCAATAACATCTGTCAATACATATATATCAATTAACAATAAGTAACAATAAGTAATAACACATCATCATATAATGTATAATCCATAATTGAAATGAAATCACAATGTATCATAACCGGATTACTTGCGAGTAAGTGTCCTAAAAGAATAAGTAAAATAAAAGTGTGCTCGGTAGAGCAGGATGTTACATATTTTAGCATTTTAAAATGTGAAACTTATCAGAACCAAGGATCTTACCTCAAACCGACTAATCATGGGAAGCATTGGGAACATACCCCTTTGTATCCTCTCAGCATTGGTGTGTTGTGTATGGACCATAAACACATGATGAATATGGGTTTAACACAATTACCAAAACCAAATGAAATTCTCATTACAAGACTATTTCTCTATGTATTGAGCATGTGTACATTACACCAAATCATTTACCTCAAGTGAGTGAAGTAAACAATATCAACACAATTTTGATCAGAAGGATACTTCACTCTAGGGATGGCTTGCATATCAAGACAACGAGGAATAACTCATTAACACAGTATTAAAACAAAAATAAATTTAAAAGAATTCTTGTAATCTCTAAACTATAGAAAAGTTAGCTTACATAATCATGACAATGGCGATCGCAGAAGGAGTATGTAAACAAGAAAACACATGAGATTAAACCCTATGCGTCCCATAGAAAAACAAACATAGGATTTCTCCATTGTGTAACAATTGCAATGCATTGAGTATGAATTGGTTAATAATCCATATTCAAGGAGAATATTATTGTTAGGTGGAAGGACTATCTCCTCCTGAGTGGCACCAAAACATTTCATTTACTTAATTACTACTAAGTGGAATATAATCGATCAACTAATTTTAAGTGTAGTTAATTCCTAAAACAGATTCACAGTGTCCCATTCATAACTCGTGAAGTGACGGGGATGAAGTTGTGGTTAAATGCATGGTGTATTGGGTATAAAATCCATGTACGATATTGGTATGGAGTTCAAGGTAAAGCTATAGTTCATAGCCATTGTTATGCATATATATATATATATATATATATATATATATATATATATATATAAACTAGTAATTCTATGTGTAAATAGGATTCTGATCATATCATTTAAACAAGTGTTGCATGGAAGCGTAGTCCCTACCAGGGTGGATGCGGAGTAAACACGTGGGTAGCAAGTTGCAGTACACATGGTATTCCTGAATTAGTTTTATTTGAAATTTATCAAAAATTATTAATGTTTGGTACATAACCAATGCAACCCAACAATTACGGAGTGGCGTGTAGGCGAAGTCGCGGGTTCATTTTATTTAATAGTTATGTCATATACAGTTTGCAGCGAACAATTCCTTCATATACATGAGATTGAGTAATTTATACAATATTATAACATTGTATGAAGATTTTGATGTCGAGGGTGTTCGGTGATATACTTTTTGCACCAAACAGTTCTGTGATATACATTTAACAATTCCGTCATATACATGAGACAATAATTTATAGAATATTATAACATTGTATGAACTGAGCTGCCTTGAGGGGAAACCAGCTCAGCCAGCCGAACCACTTCATAACTGAAGTGTAGACTGTTACTAATGCAAAAATAGTTCAAAACTGTGGCCCGTAAGGGTGGCCGTTACAACTTTGGAAAGTATAGACAACATAACTATAGTAACCATGGACAAATGCATGAAAGGTCGACATGCAGATGAAAAAATAATAGAGGAAAACAATAGACAGATGACCGGTATGGATTGTAGTGCCACGACGGGGCCATGCATAAGGTGTCAAATGTCATGTCGCCAAGAGGAGGCGGCTCCTCATCGACTGGTGTCTGGTTCAGTTACATGGTGTCGTCCGTTTGTGATGGCATGTGCTCTTTCTTCTGTTCCAGTGCCAACACTGGTGCAGAGGTTGCTGCTGGTTGGGTTGTTGCTGCTTAGGTTGCCACTGGTGGGAGGTAATGAGAATATTGTAAAGTGGAGAGAAATTGCAGAAGTTGAGAGGCTTTGTTTTCCAAGGCCTCTAGGAGGAACCGAAGGTCGTCCATGTTCCGACGCAAGTCGAACACCAGGCTCTACACCAGGGAAAGGGATGCAACAAGGGGTGGGAGAGAAGCGGGAATTTGAGTAGACTATGCTAGGGAGGAGAAGGAGGTGGCTGAAGAGGAGGAGGATAGCAGTGAGGGAGTAGGCAGGGGATGGATGACCAGGTGGGGCCGGTTTGGCTGGCAGGCCGACCCGCGTTTCGACTTCCCTCGTAGCTGGGGCATATTCAGGACAATGGGAGAGTGAAAATGTGCCAGCAACAGAGTAGGAGAGGACAAAAGAAGAGAAGGGAAAGGTTGGGTAGGAGGCAGAGCTCTGAGAAGAAAAACTAGGAAATAATGAGCCATCTGGAGTCGGTGGAGCAATTGAAATAGGTCGGGGAGCTGGTGAGTTTGCATAAATGGCCGCATGTACAAAGTAAAGGCCTAACGAGTTCCGTTGAAAGGATGTGAAGGCAGAGCAGGGCGCACTCAGAGTAATGGCATGTTGCCTCGAGCAAGCTGAAGTTAAAGTCAGGAGACATGTGGGCAGGGAGTTGAAGTACATTGGTACGTGTGCAAAAAGCGAAAAAATAGTTCTACGATATACAAAGTGACAACTGGATTTGCAGACTATTAGAATTTTAAGGGCATCATATACAAAATAGTATTCTTAACATATGTTTTACATACGGTCGTGGACAAAAAACACAAAAAAATTAGTAGTAATGTCTGTTAACTAGGTTCTTGGAGAAGTGTTTGGTGCAGAATTGACATGGGTTTTCGGGTTGTCGGGGTGCTGGACTGAAAATTGGGCTTCTGTTGTTTCGTGGTCTACAAATAACACAGACACTTCCGCGATATACAAATTGACAAGCGGTTCTACGGATTATTTGAATTTTTTGATCGCAGGTTCTGGGGTTGCCGTGCTAAAAATCGGGCTTCTGTTGTTACCCGAACAAGATTTCCTTTTTACATATGCTGGTGGAAAAAGAAAGAAAAAACAATGGTATTGACGTCTATTACATAGGGTGGTGAACATAAGTATGAAAACAATGGTGTTCCCGAATTAGTTTTCTTAAAAAGAGAGGTTTCTTGACTTAGCTAGTTTTTGGATCGCGGGTTGTCGGGCTGGGAACTTGTTGTTCCATGGTCTACAAATAGCACCTAGACTTCCGTGATATACAAATTGACAAGCAGTTTTGTGGACTAGTTGAATTTTTGGATCACGGGTTCTTGGGCTAGCGGGATGAAAATTGGGCTTTTGTTGTTCCGTGCCCTACAAAAATAAAATATGTGATTTGATGAAGTAAATATATAGAGCATGCATGGAAGCATCATTCCGGGTTGTCGGGGTTGCAGGCTAAAAATTGTGCTTGTGTTGTTCCGTTGCCTACAAATAGCATCGAGAGTTCCACGATATACAAATTGAGAAGTTGTTTTGTGGACTATTTGAAATTTATGGATCGCAGGTTGTCAGACTGGCAGGCTGCAAATTGGGCATCTATTGTTCTGTGGTATACAAATAACACTTAGAGTTCTGCGATATACATATTGACAGTTGGACTTGCGGATTACTTGAAGTTGAAGTTGCTTGTGTCGAATAAACAAATTGAAATAATAAACTGAATAACTTATTTTTGTATCGATAAAATAATTTATATTTAAATAAAGCAAGTTTAGCATTCCCGAAATCAGTTTTCCTTTTTACATATGTTGGTGGACAAAAAAATAAAAAAAAATAGTACTGACGTTTGTTACATAGGCTGGTGAACATAAGCATGAAAAAAATTACGTTGCGGAATTAGGCAGGTTATCGGGCTGCCGACCTTAAATGCAGGCTTTTGTTGTTCCTTGTGCCACAAATAGTAGGTAGAGTTCCACGATATACATATTGACAATCGGACTTGCGGAGTGTTTGAATTTGGAGAGGCTCGTGTCGAATAAGCAAATTGAAATAATAAACTCAATAACTTATTTAAATATCAATAAAATCGTTTATAATTAATTAAAACTAGTTTAGCATTTCCGAATTAGTTTTTCTCTTTACATATGCTGGTGGACAAAGAAAGGAGAAAAACATAGTATTGATGTCTGTTACATAGGCTGATTAACATAAGCATGAAAAAAAAAACGTTCCCGAATTAGTTTCTTTAAAAGAGCGGGTTCTTCAGTTGACCAGTTTTTGGATTGCGGAATCCATGTCCTACAAATAGCACCGACAGTTCTGTGATATACAAACTGACAATTGGAGTTGCGGACTATTTGAATTTTAAGGGGCTTGTGTTAAAAAAATTTAGCATTCGCGAATTAGTTTTTTTTACATAGGCATACAGGGCGGTCGACAAAAGGACCAAATAGATAGCATTCACGAATTAGTTTTCTTTAAAACAAGCACTCATCGACACAGGAAACTGAAATTTATGAAATTATAGGTTCGTGGAGACCATAAACTATACATAGAAAATACGTAACTCTGTGTACATACTCTCTATGAAATTTTACAAACACATAAAAGCAGGAAAAAAACTAGCATTCCCGAATTAGGCATGGAGGGAACCCTGAATTGAAACTTGTCCAGTTTTTGGATCGTGGGTTCTCGGGATGGGGACCTAAAAATGGAGCTTTTGTTTTTCTATGTCCTGCTGCCAACGTCTGTTACAAAGGGTGGTGGACAAAAGGACCAAATAAATAGCATTCCCGAATTAGTTTTCTTTAAAACATGGGCTAGTGGATACAAGAAATTAAAATGTATCAAATTATAGGTTCCTGGATAGCATAAATTACACATACCAAATATGTAATTTTTTAAATACCACCCACAGTTCAGTGATATACAAATTGAGAAGTAGATTTGCGAACTATTTAAATTTTAAGGGCTTTTGTGGCAAAAGTATGAAGCACAGGTGGTAAAGATCCAACAAATGACATATTCTTTAGACGTTTGAGTACAAAAAAAGTAGCGAACACAATTTCATGACATTCATATAAAAAATAATGAAACCTCTTAGATATTCCTGGGAATTTAAAGAAACACACACACACACACACATATATATATATATATATCTGAAAGATGATATCTCAAATTTGAGTCAGTGATTTATTTCATACTTTATTTTGAAAATAACCAGGTCGAAGAAAAGATGCATAAGACAAAAAGAGAATTGAGATAAATTAAACAGAATGTCTTCACATTCAACATGGCTGAAGATAAAAATCTAGGAACACATAAATATATAAGTAGACAAAAGAATAGTTTTATTTGGAGTATATGAAAAAATTAATAGTTTGTTACATATCCCTGGAAATGTAAATGTGTTTGTCATATAGACTGGGATTGGGGCTCCYGCGGACCATAACADAAATATRTACAAGAAATAGGACTRTRRAAAGGAGTTGGACAYGRTAGAATGTAATRCCTTAAAAGTAGAAATGGTAAGATCATTTTTTGRCTATAGATTTCTACTCAGAGAAGTTGGAATAATTGAATTGACAAAGAAAGAACTATGCATTTYCCTRTTGGATTTGGGCAATGACCCACTTCAAGTTCTCTTCAATATAGTTTCTCAAAGGGGCGACGTTGATGTCATTGCGGATTTGAATGTTGAAAAATTCATTTTCTAATTCGCTTAGATCAATTGAAAGTTTGCACAGAGTTTCATCGATGTCTGCATTATGTATTGAATACCGGACTAGCTAGTTGTGCACCTCTTGTTCATGATAGTCAATAATGCTGTAAATTTTTTGTAAAGACAAGGATTTCAAATTATCAACTTGTTTATCGAAAGATTGCTTGGTTGATGCCAACAAGTTGAGGATTAAGCTGGGGTCCTGGAAGTCATTTGTGTTTCCTGCTAAGTCTATTTTGGTTAGCTTTGTCAATAATGTTTCTTTCTTTGATATTGCTTGCTCACATGGCTGGACGATGACATACAGATTTTTCACTTTCTCTTTCCAGCATGCTTCTAATTGAGTGATCCATTTATTGGAAGGGATATCATGTTGTCTTCTTCTGGTCTATGCCATGTTGTTGACATGAAAGGCAAAAGGGATGATCATTTTCACATAGAAACTTTCTTCATTTTTTAAATTCATCTGCAAAAGTAGGAGCAAGTTATGTGCCCTGCTCCCTAGGGATTCCATATTCTGTGATGTTTCCCAGGCCTTCATAATCAGTTCCATTCTTTTGTTGATATTTTTCTAGACATATCCTCTACAAGATGTGAGGAAGCTGGAGGACCCTTTTAGATTTGTTGTAGGAGTGCACGTAGTAGTAGGCATTGCTATTCACAAAGAACTATGAAGCAATGGCATAGGAAACAAATCTTTCTCTAATTCCTTAATGCGGTTCGTTAGTCTAGCGTTTTCGGCTTCAATGAGTCCAACGGAACGATGAAGAGCATCTTCGGTTTCTATGTGAAGTTGAGAGATTTTGGATGCCTGCATATTGGCAAGGTCAAGTTCTGAACGATGTATTCTTTGGTTATTATTTACATCTTTTTTTTCAATGATTAATTTTTTTGATTCGGATTTGAAAATAGCATTATGGAATATGAAGGATTCATCTTCGTAAAAAATTAGGGTATCAACCATATCCATTGAGAAGGTAGGTTGAATTCTATCTGTGGGCTGATCAAGGTTGCAGAATATGCTTTCCAGATCAACGTCAAGATCCATGTTTTCACTGTAAGTTTCAGGCTACTCTGCCTCCCCTGCAATTATTTTTCCCTTCTTCTTCATGGGAAGGTCGTGAGGAATATGTTCACTGTATTTCTACAAAACTGTTGTAGAGCTCGTGCCAATACTTTGTCGAAACATTGATTTGCTCCAGATGTTTCTTGAAATGAAGAACTGGAGGGGACAATATAATCCCTCGGAAACATTGCTTCCATGCGTGCAAATGGAAAATATCCTCATTAATGACAATATCTATGCGTGTTGTATGATGACTTGTTAGAAGTAAAGATTAATTATTGCATACTTAGAAGTGTGAAGGTGGCAGTTATGACGAAGAACATTTAAGGAGTGAAGGTTTCGTGAATGAACCAAGGTGGCGGTGTGCGAATGACATTCCATGGTATTTCAAATTAAGACTTGGAAGAGATTGGAGGTTTCTGGAAGGAAGCAAGCTGGCGGCATGAGAATGACATTCCATGGCATTTGAAATTAAGACTGGGAAGGGATAAGAAAATCCTTCGCATAAATTGCATTGATGGAAGAACTTCTCGAGCCTTGCACGCATCAATGACAACTTAGATGGTGCCTGCACGATGACCTGTTAGCATTAAATATTTAGAAAGAAGACACACACACACACACACACACACACATATAAACACTATTTCGTATTATGCAGATATGCGAAGGTGACGAGCATGAGGAAGAGAAAGCAAGGAAGGAATGGCCAAGTGTGAAAGTGCATAATGAAACTGATGAGTTTACAATGCTGAGGCTGCATGAGTCGGAATTTCTCAGCGAAGCAATGTACAGATGTCATTCCATACTTTGCCACTTTCAGGATGGCGGGTTCTCGGATAGGTGGGCTCAAAAAAATGCCTCTATTGTTTGGTGTTCTACAAATAGTACACACAGTTCCGTGATATACAAATAGATAAGGGGACTTGCGGGTTGGCTTATATTTTATAGACCATTGACAGTTTCTGGATCGTGGGTTCTCGGGCTGGAGGGGTAAAAAATGGGGCTCTATTGCTAGGTTACTTACAAATAGCTTATGACAATAATTTGACAAGCAGGTTTGCGTTCTGGTCGGCTCAACATTCTACTCTAGGGCTGGCGGGATCCCAAAAACGAGCAATACATATCAAATATGCACAGATCCCTTATTCCATACTTAACCACTTATTTGGATCGCGGACTTGGCTTTGTCCGAATCCCAATGCATATTTCATAATTCATGTGCAACACCAACTCTGTGGTTACCAGAATGGTGTGTGTAGAAACAAGGCAAAATTAGATATGTACCTTTATTAAGTATCGACATCAGATTTTATACACCATGTACCCATATCGCATTCCATACTTGCGGGTTCTCGGGTGGGAGGGGTCAAAATAAAGCCTTATATTGTTCCGTGTTCTACAAATAACACATACAGTTACGCGATATACAATTTGACAGACGGACTTGCGGGGTGGCTGAGATTTTAGACGCCATTATTTGGATCGCGCACTTAGGAGCTGCACAATATGCCTCTAATGTTTATTGTCTTGCGAATAGCCGTTATGGTTGGGCGATATAGAAATTCACAAGTGGACTTGCGGGGTGGCCGACCCAACATTGCATCTTTTGGATGGCGGATGTGCAGGGTAGTTGCCTCTACACACAAAACAAAAAAAAAACTAAAAAAAACGTAGCTGCAAATAAGTTTGACAAACATAGAGAAACTAAACGAAAAACTATTTACTGTGGAACACGGGCAGGAAAAGGGTGCACCTTTGCATGGTTTGTTCTACATGTGTGGGTAGGATTTCTTTGCATCCTCT
>SNQJ01S0056593.1:81233-108652 GCA_010110895.2 Picea sitchensis | reverse complement strand
GTTACAAAGTTGTTTATACTTGTTTTTTAAAAATGATTTAAGATGATAATTGTTTAATCTTATAAGGTGATGATTTTTTGTATTTTTATTAAAAAAATGATTTAAGATGATAATTGTTTAATCTTATAAGGTGATGATTTTTTGTATTTTTATTAAAAAAATACATATGAAATATCTATTGTTTTTTTTAATATTGGCATTTTTTAAATATTGATATAGATGTTTAAATTGATATTGAAACATAAACGATATAAACATGTTACATTTAAAAACTATATAAAATATTTTATAATAATGTTGCTTTTTTATAATGTTATTTTTAGATATTGATATAGTTGTTTAAATTGATATTGAAACATAAAGGATATAAACATGTTACATTTAAAAACTATATAAAATATTTTATAATAATGTTGCTTTTTCATAATGTTAAAAAAGATTGAAAGTATTCATTATTTACAAAGTTCTAAAAATATCATATGGTAGATTAACACATCTGCACTATGAACAAGAATATTCCTTACCACAAATGATTGTGTGATTTCAAAAGCTTTCGTAACCTTTTTAACCACGCTATCATGTAAGATTTATTCTGATAGTTTTTTTGTTTTGCAAATGTAGTTTCTTTTCGAGTGTCATAGAATGTATGCAAAAGCTTAAAAAAAAAAAGCACATCAGAAATATGTTTGCAAAGAGAAATTGAAAATAACTTCAAAGTAAATTTTTTTTCATTTTCATAGTTGTATAATGTAGTTGAGCTTATATGGAGATATGAAAGTATGTCAATTGTTTTTTATATCAACAATAATGTTATATTGTTATTCATTGGTAAAAAAATTGTTTATTAAGAACTTATTGGTATTCATTGGTAAAAAAATTGTTTATTAAGAACTCTCGTAACAAGAATTTTTTTTATAAAATATTTTATTTGTATTGTGTAAATGGTATTTCAATAAGTTTTAGTTGGTATAGTGCAATTGATATTTTTATCTGTTTTGTAAATTCTACATTGTAAACTCTCTGCTCATATGATTATGATGTTTTACGGGCACATTTTGTGCAATATAATGTGTTTTCTATTGGAAACTATGTTGTTATAATAAGTTGTTTACATTCATTGCAAAATGGCTTGAATGGTTTGAGGACTCCAATGATGTGCGGTGTTTTTTTGGGTCATAGGGATTTGCTAGTATATCATCAAAATATAGAAAAGAAAAAGTAATTAGTTGTAATAATAATTGAATTTGAGTAGTAAGCATGTGACTCAAGATTTTCCTGAACATTTATTTTTGCAAGAGTTTGTAAATAAGATTTTGTAGTATTGTCATTGAGTGATTCAAGGAAACTAGAGAGACTTGTAGCAGTGCTTCTATAAGATGTTGCATATCAAAGTATCTTTATTTGTAATAGTCATTCAAGTGCACCTAATAAACATTGCAAAAATGTAAATGCTAGTAATTAAATAAATATGCAAATATGAAATATGCACAAAAATTCACCATCCTTGACATACATTTCATGTTGACCATTGTTTTTGGTGATATGAAAAAACAATTGCTACAAAACTACCAATTGAGTAATCGTGATTTTATTCCAAAACTCTTGTAGTGTTTGGAGTGAGCCTACATTCAATACAAACCAATGGTATTTTTTCAACTATAGAGGTTGAATTCAAGGCAATAGGATGGCTAGAATATCCTCTTTCATATTTGATTATTTTAATGGTATTGAACCCAATTATACAAATTTCCCTATCGAGGAGAAATGTGGCAGAAACGGAGATATTAGATTGTCACTAATATTTATGGTTATTGTTATGTGTCCATGCATGTCAATATGATCAACATGCACACTACAAGAAGAACACATTCTTACGGAGGTATTTATGGAACCTCCCCAAAAAATTCTTCTCTTAGTTGCTTATAGTGGAGGAGGGTGACGAGAGTTTTTTGTAGAGTTTTTTTTTGGTGTGCCTTTATGGTACAAATGCACTAGTGTGCACCTAAAAAATACTCCACTTGACCTTAAATGTTCAAATGTACCGGCATTGTTCATAACAGGTGATCAAATTTTTTTGTGGAGGTATTTTTCTTAGTGTGCCTTTAAGGTACATAAGAAATCATAAGTTCATGAACAATACATAACTCATGTGTCCATGTTACAATAGTGCCACCATTATTTATAATAAAATTGCACATGCACCAAATAAATCGCTCTCGTGTCATTGAACAATATGCACTGGGACATTCATGAACAATACATAGACACGTACATATTTCGGTATCACCATCATACTTTATAATAAAACTGCATGCACCAAATAAATAACATTTGTGTCATTGAATGATACATCCCAGTGCGCCTTGCTGTAAAAAAGCACAAGCGGTAGGGTAAATAAAAAAAAAATACCAAACCAATTTTCATTGTTACAATGCATCCTATGCTCCCTACTCTCAAGTAAACACTAGTTCTCACCATTATTCCTAATATGCGATGTTTTTGGTTCTCTACACCGATTAGGATAGATCCATTAGTGGATTCCACACATTTCCAAATTTTGAAATTACCACGAATTTTCATTTCCTCTCAACGATGCAACCATGCCTCCATGGGAGAGAAGAGACCTCGTAAATTATTTATTACCTTCCTATTTTCATTTTCATCTAATCAAAATTAGAATTTACCCTGAAATTTTGCATTTTTTTCTATTTTTTTTCTTTTCACGTGGTGCGCCTGATCAGTTTAGCTCATCCTGAAGCGATGTGTGCTATGTTAAATACATTATGATCACTACCTCTAATGTATAATATGTTAAATACACAGTTACCACCACTTTTAGTGTGTCCATATATGTGCACATAGATGTCGTGCAATCTAGAGAACCATGGTAAATTACTAAAAAGCAAAGCGGCGTGTCCTTCAGAATTCCCTGACACTAGTTCAAAATGGGTTAAAAACCACACCCGACCATAACACTTCATTAAACACACCACTATCTCAACGATATATAAAATTTAACCTAGTGGTGATCTAAATTTAACTAACCATGACGGTCGTACCAGAAAAATGTAGCGAACCTCCTCGTTACAACGACAACCTCTTATAACAAGTGCACATATTTTTTATTTTTTATTTTTTTATTGTGTGCGCATGTGTACAAGGATAATAAATACATTTGACTCTGTGTCGCCATACGATGACAAACATGACGCATGCAATGCGATGACAACATAGAGATCTAAGACGCACATAAACCTCTGCAAGCAAAGAACGACAATCAAGAAACAATAATAAGATTGAATACCCCTCCATCCTACCCTGCAATGGTTAGGACATCCAAGACACATAAGCAACGCTCAAGCCTAGGTTCCCATCGATTTTAACCATTTAAGGTCTCAGGGCTGGCTACTGTTCTGAGGAACATGGAGGTGTCTACGTCCCGCCCGACATAAGTAGACCAAGCAATAAAATGTATATATCCAAGTACAACAATAGTTAAGGATCAACCACGTCCTCTACGATGAACAAGTCAATTAATTGTAAATTCAATTAATAGCAAATCCAATTTAAATGCAATTCCATTACTAAGGCAATTTCAATTAATTGTACATCCCCATTTGATAAATCATAATGACTTAATGCACTTAGTTCAGGACATTATATTTTATCTTCTATTAATGATAATTAGTTTCATCATCACTACCATAAAATAACAACCATTTTTCATTTAACATTACAATAACTACTACAATGACCATCACATTACATCTGATATGTTATTTATGTCAATTACATTAACCTTACCATAAAATGATAACAACATCAACATTAACCATTCCATAACCATTAGCATTAATATTAAACGTTTCATTACATTATCATTACCATAAAACAAATAACATTAATATTAACTTGACCATAAGCATTAACATTAAGCATTACATTACATTTATCATTACCAAAAACCATAATAACATTAGCATTAACTTGACCATAAGAATTAACATTAAGCATTACTTTACATTGATCATTACCCTAATACAATAATAATATTAACATCATTTTCTTAAATTAACTGTTTAAAGCATAGTGCATGGTGTATAGTGCATATTGCATATGAACTACTTCAATATCTATTTAAATATGAACTAAGCTAAACTAAAAATGGTACATATGGTATATGATTTACATACGGTGCATATGAGCTAAAACATTCTACATAAGAAATTTTAGCTAAAACCTTCTACATATGAGCTAAATTTTTGAAAGAAAGATGTGTGTGCCCAATACTACATAAGGTTGACCTAGGCGGGTTAGAAATTTAAACAATTGTACTCAGTCTAAAGGACATTATTTGCTATGAAGAAAAATTATACATAAAGCAAGGTAAGGGGGAGGGTCACTAATACCCAACTAATCCTAACCCGAATTACGGAACCCAACTAATCATACGAAAATTAAGAACGTGTCATTTCTACTCTTGGTTGTAAAGGAGATTGGTGCAAGTACGACGTCCAGTTTCAACGATTAATCTTTGTGAGGCTAGGGAATAAGTGTGACCACCGTAACTCTCTTCCTTAACATAAATTTGGACAGGTGTTGCACAGTTTTCATTGTTGTTTACAAAACGCTTAAACCAAGATTCCCAAAATTGTTATCCTGAAAACTGCACCCATGAAAGGTGCCAAAATCTGTTAGCGTTGATTGCCATAAAGCCCGATAAAAATTTCTTACCAGACACGCGGTGCAATCGATTCTCCTGTCAATCAATGTTGCCTTCTTAACCAGAAAGCTACCTAATAAGAATGAAAAGGTGAAGGACTAGGCCTTGAGATTAAAGCCGAGCGATATAGTAAGGTACTGACACAACATCAATAGTGAGGCAGATTAAGAGGCATAATTTAAAATTTTTGGACAGTAAGACAAAAAAACAAAATCAAGTCGTCAATTAAGGCGCAATTTGGAATTGATCTCTCACACTATCAACTGAGGTAAAAGAGGATGGTGAATAATCGTTGAAGGTTGCCAAAACGAATTTCAGAAACGAAAATTCAAAGTTAAACTTACAAATGAGATTGCCAAGAATGAAAGGCTCACTCGAAAATGCCAGATCGAATTTCTCCAGCTAATCATATGAAAGGAAAAGTCAAAATGCCCAATACAAAACGAATCCCAATTTGTGTCCACCTGTGCGCAGAAGAGAAACTTCATTCATACAACAGTTGAACGTACGATTAAAACCTATTGTAACTTGGCCAGGTATCCAATAAGTGGGGAGGAACCGAAGGGATGGGAATAAGGATAGGCTACAAAAACTGGTTGTAATTAACCATAAATTATATTACTCACTGTCAAAACGCTTCTCCCAGCAATAGTAAATCTTAAAAACGTTGGGTCGAAAATGAGTGGGACGTTGGGTCATGCCACAACGCATTACCACCCCACGCCTCACAGGTGTAAGGACTAGGGAACCTCGAGCAATCTAGGCATTAATTACTGCATTAAACCAATACACAATCCAAAATAATAGAATCCCCCTCACACTATCCGCTATTGTAGTTCTGGTCCAAAATTTAAGAAATAGCTCGAGAATAAATAAATAAAACACTACACGGTCCCTAAAATCGAACCCCAATCACTCCATCCATTTGCTAAGGTTTTGGTCGTAAACATTCAAGGAAGTAATTCCATAAAATAAAAATAAAACATTACACAGTCCCGGATTTAAATCGAAATACAAGACTATAAAAGATTAAGCTTTTCAAGTAAAAAATGATGAACAACCCGACGAAAAAACACAATCCAAGGATAAAATATAAAAATAAAACACGTCGAGATGTGGAACGATACCCAATCCCACTTATAACCGCAAACACTTAGAAAGGGATAAAAAAATCACAGTAACTAATTACAAATGAAAATGCCAAGAACAAAAATCGCATGCTAGCATTAAATTCACAATGTCATTAAACCAAAATGCAACTGCCATGATATGCCATCGCAGGCTATTCATAAATTTCACAAACGCCATTACCACGCATTTTCTATGTAAATAACAGGGTGAAATTCAATGCATTAACTATATAAATAACAACGCAACCATGTATATACTACCATGCATTATAACTATATCAGTGATTGTCATTGACTGTAAAATTACACAGCAATAAATTAAAGCGAAAATCCAATCCGAGCATTCTACTCTACCAAATAACGAGCGTACCTTTTCTTTACCGCCTGCCTCGAATGACGTCCACGTACTCCATGCCGCTCCTGCCAGCCAACCGTCAAGACCTCACCGGTACCTCCCAACCAATCGCTGGGGGTACTCTGCTTCCCCCTTAGCCCCCCGAGCCGCAAAGGGGCCAAACACTATCCAGATGGTACGTCTAGCTTCCCAGCTCACCTCGCAAGGCCGAGCTACCACTCCTATCCGAGCTGAGAAATCTCAACTCCCCACAAGTAATCAGTCAAGTCGCAATTCCCGCAGCGTAACGTTATGCTAACAGTCGATCCCCCTTCCTCCTCCTCCTTCCTCTCTTTTACAGGGTTTTAGAACTTCCAAACTTTCCCTAAATCTCTTTTAATTTAAGTTTTAATGAAAATCTTCTAAAAATTCTCTATCATACAAGTGTCATTTATCCCCCATGTTTCTCCATTAACTATTCTCTTTAATTTATTAAATTGTCTTATTTCCCTCACCCACCTAGAGTTACTCCTATTTTTACTCCTAGGTGTCCCTAGATTCCCTTACAGGTTTAAATACTTTCCCTAAAAGGATGTTGCTAATTTAGTTCAATTTAGAAGGTTCTTTATTGCAGATTCTTTACTAAGTTGACCTCGCTTTTTACCATAAGTTCCCTTATTTCCTTTATTATGTTTCCTCCATTCCTTAGTTTCCTAATTTTTATTATTCCCTTTTTTCCCCTTTTTATTAGAGCCAAAATGGCAGTTGCGCTATTTACTCTTTTCCTTTTTATTAGAGCCAAAATGGGAGTTGCGCTATTTACTCTTTTCCTTTTTATTATTAAATTAATATCTTTTTTACACTTTCACAAGTTAAATAATTTATTTATTCTTTACAATTTTAAATCCACTGATTTTAATTAATTTTTTTACTCTCTTCATTTTACCCCAAATTTTTTATGAAAACTAAAATTATTACTTAAGTGATTTTTAGTTTAAATTTTTATTTTTATTTTTTATAAGGTCTTTTTCTTAAGGTTACACAAAATTTTACCCTAGAGAAGCTTTAGACATAGGACTTCGATTCTGAACTGGGCGACATTTAATTAGGGAAGTTGTTAAAGAATTTCTTAATGTGTTAAATGTCTTAGGGCCATCTAGGTTTGTTCCTTCATCATCATCAACGCGACGTGCTCTTCAGGACGCATTACGTGTTCCAAGGGTGCCACTCACCTCTAGTGTTTCTTTTGCGTGATGTGCCCTTCAGGATGCACCACGTGCTCCAAGGGTGCCACTTGCATCTTGTGTTTCTTTTGCGCGACGTGCCCTTCAGGATGCACCACGTGCTCCAAGGGTACCACTCACCACTTGACTGATTGGTAGACATCAATAACCCTTGGAGTCAACACTCCAACAGGTGAACTTGTGGGAGACTAAGGGATTCTAAAGAATAAGGCCCCCGCCTTATTGTACGCCCCTTAGAATCATCGTGAGCGACTGTCGTAGTCTGCCCTCACGACATCGTGGGTCCTCTCGAACTAGGTAATCGTTAACCTACAGTTCGAGCCACGGTGAGAGTGCTAGTAGGCTGTGGCAGGGCTGCTATCCACACCTCTCCCTCAACCTCTCTAGAAATCATGTGTGGCCCCTTTACTCCATATGTGAGTCTGGTCAAGCTATCGTCAGCCTGCATCATCAAAAATCATGTCAGAACATGTACACATCATATCATCAAATCAAATGTAATAGAACAGTAAATAAATCAACCCAAATAGCACACTCCCTGACTCAATCCGGAGTCCAAGGGGTTCCATCGATGCCTCTGCATCCTCAAGGTCCAAAACCCTGCACACTTAGTAAAACCGAGTCAATAGAACCTGTCTATGTCAATGCAGTAAACATCATGTCATCTATCATAACGCATCATAATTAAGGACAAATGTTTTAATATCATAAAAGTCTGGATCACTTGCGATCAAGTGTCCTCAAAGAATACGTTTTCTCAGTGCGCTAGAGCGGGATGTTACAAAAAATAACACCTCTAAAACTCAATGTTCAAATGCATCGCCATAATTTATAAAAAAATAACATGCTCCAAATAAATTGAATTGGTTTGGGTTAACATTACACACCGATACAATTCACTTAACTAACTACACCACTAACATAACTATTTATAAAATTTAACGTAGTAGTGCAACCATTATAATCCAAAGAACCGACACTCTATATAGAAAGACACCAAGACATATATTTCCCAAATTTTCGTAGGAGGGCATCTCATTGTATGCCTCATTTTGTTTTCACTCTCGTTTACAATTCACCAAGGAAAAAAATGAAGGTGCTCCATTATCACAGTTGTACTCATGCATTAATAATAACACCTCACACCGGTTTGTTGTGTCATTTCGGTGGATGCCCTATAATTGGTGTTGTTGACTAGAGAATGTACCATTAAACAAAACGTCGGTGCTCCAATAGCATGGTAGAAACATTGTTTTTATATTAACACATCACATTGCATAATTTCATGTACAACAATTTCACCAGTAAGTGCAGTTGGTTCAAAACAATGCATCGATAATGTAAATAACATGACACCGGGCCGAATTTTCA
The DNA here is from genome assembly GCA_010110895.2 of Picea sitchensis. NCBI lineage: Eukaryota > Viridiplantae > Streptophyta > Pinopsida > Pinales > Pinaceae > Picea > Picea sitchensis. The sequence continues at coordinate 99,850 of SNQJ01S0056593.1, read as the reverse complement.
CAAATTTGCAGTTCAGGGTGTCTTATGGTAAGCACCGCTAAGATGGTAGGAAGTGCACCAATTGAGATAAATGAATTGGTGTGTTTTATTAATCGAATGAACCGCCAATTTTTTAAAACAAAAATTTCCTCTTCGGTGTGTCAAATAAATAAAATGCACCAATGATGTGTACTACAACACTGCAAGAAAAATACATAATAGTTTACCATATCGGTTCATTTTATGGTATGCATTATCACTGATGCATTATAATACAAAAGCGTTGATATTAATGCATACAAATATCAAATGAAGCATCGATGCATTACTTTAAATGAAATGCACCTCGATGGTTAAGCAAGTTATACCTAGAAAAATGGTTTAAAAATTATCATTCTGGTGCACATTGTAAAACACACCCATTATCAGTGCATCATGTAAAGACAATGCACTAGTTAAAAGTGTCTATTTCATAAACTAACATAGAGAGTCGATGTTTTTAATATAACCCAACACAATGTGTGGTTTAACACCTACCCTTAACCTGTGTGTTATATATCACAGAGCACTACTATAGATATCGGTGCTCAAATAACAATGATGCACCAATGCGTTATAATTAACATATGGTTGTTGAGTGCCTTATGTCTAATAAGGAGCATCATATGCGGTGCATATATATTTGTTAATAGTACCACTTACTTTTTCACATTTGTTTTGCAAACATAATATATTTCTAGTTTTTGATAAATAAAAATTAGTTATATATGTTTGATTTTTATATTTTAAATTCAGTTTATTTATATATGTACCTAAAAATGATTTTATGTGAATCATATACGTCGATAATGCCGAGCATATAGTAGTAGCAACTAGAAGAAAAACAATTTAGTTCACAATCTACATATGCAAACCTCCACAGTTAAATTTTGTGGAGGTTTTTCTTTCGGAGGAAAAAAAATAGGTCAATATTTGGTGCCTCTTATAATTTAGCGTATAGACTCCATACTCTACCACTTCCTCACCACTCTTCCTCAAATATCCTCCTACATGGGCCACTTGACTTTCTTCAAGATATCATCCTCACCGTTCCTATAGCCATAATATGAATTGATGTCAATTCACTTGTAGATCGCATACCTACACCTCCTCTTCTTCTCCTCTATGAGGCTTATAGAATATCTCTTTGAGGATGTAGAGACATTGTGTATTCCCAAAGTATCTATAACAGGGGCCCTTTCCTTTGGTATCGAGCACATCAACTCAATTCCTTTCTAAGTATGTCATCTTGCCCCATACTTTGGTATAGTTAGGACTGCCAAGCTCTACGATTAGAGCTTCTGAGTTCCCCTTTTCCCTTTTCAGCAAGAAAGGATCCTTATGCATGCCTTAATTATAACAATGTGTGAGGATTAATATTGACCTAAGCTCCATATTGTATATTTAATAGAAGTTAAGAATCACGTTTGGAAAAACAACTGATGATCCATAAGCTTTGTCAGCATGTCTTATCATTAAATATTAATCATTTTCTTGGCCTCGACCTGCTCCTCCATGATATCCGCACCCGTGTGATTAATAATAATTTCATCAATTTTTTTTTTCTTCACAACCATGTGCTCAATCGCTTTCTCATCCAGAGGGGGAACATGGAAAAAAAACTCTTTCTCCCTCTACGGATGGTTTCCCTTGTCCTGCTCTCCCATTTCTTCTACCACAACATCATCTTCCTCGAATAGGACTGGTTTAATGGTAATGACGTCCATGCTCTTGATTGTCAACTTGGCCTGCCTCTAGATAGAGCTAATCCTCTGCCACTCCGTGTAATACACCTACTATAGATTATTACTTGCTCAATTTTATGACATAAAAAACATTATGTAACACACTAAAAAATTACACCAATAAACAAAACAAAACTAATAAACAGAACTACTACTTACATAAATTCAAACAATTACTTGCTCAATTTTATGACATAAAAAACATTATGTAACACTAAAAAATTACACCAATAAACAAAACAAAACTAATAAACAAAACTACTACTTACATAAATTCAAACAATTACTTTGTTATTGAGACCAATCAGATCCAAGAGCATATATATAAAGTTTCCAATGAAATTATCTAGCATTTTAATTTAAAATTTAATTGTGGCACTTTCATTGTCAATACCTAAATGATCGCCTTCTTGTTTCTCCTCTCATAATATTTGAGACTCATTAAAAATGTTCCTAGAAGCAATTATGCAATTGACCTCTTAAACATAAGTACCAAAATATATATATATATATATATATATTTCATCCTCCTAAATTTGTTAATGTAATGTGAGGGACTACCTAAGGTGTTCACTTCAAACGCGCTTTAGTAGGTATTAAAGATCTACGTTTAAAGTATATGAAACTTATATCGAGGCACTTCCTTCTACCACACAACATCAACCTACAATGTCGTGTGGAAAAGGTTAAGTAATTAATATATCTACAGGAAGGGGCACACTATACAATCCAATGAACCCAACTTATAGTTCTTCACGTGCAAAATTCATTACCGGATTCATGCACAGTCTAGGTCACATGCCAAGGTACTCTACACATTACGCTAGTTATTGTTATGTCAGTACATTGGTTTGGGAGAATATCATGCCCACAACCAAGAGGTTTCATTCATTGTCTTCACACAATACTAGGTATTGCTTCGGCCGTCCTCTGTGAGAGGTTTTACTTGCTCTAAGATAAGTTTCCCTAGTCTGTGGCCTCAGAAACCTGTCTCTTTCTTGGTTTGGAGTTATGTCTCTTGGATTAAATTTTTCACTCGCACAGTTTTGTAGGGGACTTTCATTTTATTCTATGTGTTATAGATTTTAAGAGCCTAGTCTGTGGCTTGAGAAACCTGTCTCTTTCTTGGTTTGGAGTTATGTCTCTTGGATTAAATTTTTCACTCGCACAGTTTTGTAGGGGACTTTCATTTTATTCTATGTGTTATAGATTTTAAGAGCTAAATTTATACCGAGAAATCTACTCCACCAGGGTCGAAGTAAAGTTTGACACGGCCTGAGTGGGACTAATGGTTAAGAACATGAGTTTTCTCTTAAGAGGTCATGTCACCAGAGGGGGTAGGGTATGTGGCTAACTCTTAGACTTTACCAGTCAAATCTTTTAAGAGAAGCAATCCCTACCACAAACAAGGGGAGTCCATACACCATCATTCTGGTGTGTGGCTTGGATCGTATAAAAGTAGATTACATATTTACTATTACAACTTTCCGATCAACATAAGAGGTATGTGCCATAACCCTTTAAATATTTTGAGGAATTCTGAACTTCTATTCACTTCAAATATTCCGTGGAATTTAATACCTAATTTCATTAAATGTTGTTATCATTGTCTTCTTGCCATACCGTTATTTTTGTTTCTCTATTACTCCTGGTTGATCATAAGGTAATTTAGTTATATTTTTCGTATATATAGATGTATATCCTTCTTATCTGTATATATTTTTGTTTACTTGACGTTCAGAATTTAAGTGGCTTATGGACGGTCACGTCCATATATTACTCTAGTTCTAGACTTATTCTTTAGATATGTGCTATTAATTGAATGCACCGCCAAGTTTTTAAAACAAAAATTTTCTCTTCGATGTCAAATAAATAAAAAGCCCAATGATGTGTACTACAATACTCGTCAAATAAATAAAAAGCACCAATGATGTGTACTACAATACTGCAATAAAAATACATAAGAATTTACCATTTCAATTAATTTTATGGGATGCATTATCACTAATGCATTATAATACAAAAGTGTTGATATTAACGCACGCAAAGATCAAACGAGGCATAAGTGCATTACTTTAAATGAAATGCACATCGACGGTTAAGCAAGTTTTACAAGGAAAAATAGTTTAAAATTTATCATTATAGTGCACATTGTAAAACACACCCATTATCAGTGTGCCATGAAAAGACAATTTGCATTGGTTAAAAATGTTTTTTGCATAAACTAACATAGAGAGTTGGTGTTTTTAATATAACCCAACACAATGTGTGGTTTAACACCTACCCTTAACCCGTGTCCTATATATCACAATGCATTGCTATAGATATCGGTGCTCAACTAACAATTATGCACCGATGCATTATATTTAACATATGTATGTTCAGTGCCTTATGTCTCATAAGGAGCATCGGATGTGGTGCATATGTATTTGTTACTGGTACCTCTTACTTTTTCACTTTTGTTTTGCAAACATAAAATATTTTCAATTTTTGATAAACACAAATTAGTTTTATATGCTTCATTTTTATCTTTTAAATTCATTTTATCTATATATGTACCTAAAAAAGATTTTATGTGAATCATATACGTTAATGATGCCGAGCGTAGAAGCAACAACAGAGAAAAACAATTTAGTTCACAATCTACATATGCAAACCTCCACAATTAAATTTTGTGGAGATTTTTCTTTCGGAGGAGAAAACATAGGCCACTCTTCGGTGCCTCAATTTAGCGTATAGACACCATCCTCTACCACTTTCTCACCACTTTGCCTCACATCTCCTCCTACATGGGCCCATTGAATTTCTCCAAGATATCATGCTCATCATTCCTATAGCCATAATATGAACTGATGTCAATTAGCTTGTAGTTCACATACCTACACCTCCTATTCTTCTCCTCGATGAGGCTTATTGAATAGCTCTTTGAGGATGGAGAGAAATTTTGTAGTCTCGAAGTATGGGCCCTTTCCTTTGTTACCGAGCACATCAACGTCATTCTCTTTTGAGTATATCATCTTGCCCCATACTTTGGCATAATTAGGACTGAAAATCTCTACGATCATAGCTTCCTAGTTCCCCTTTTCCCTTTTCAGAAAGAAAGGACCCTTGTGAATGTCTTAATTATAACACTGTGTCAGGCTCAAGATTGACCTAAGCTCCATATTGTATATATAATAGAAGTTAAAAATCACATCTGGAAAAACAACTAGTGATCCATAAGCTTTGTCAGCATGTCTTATCGTTAAATATTAATCATTTCCTTGACCTCGACCTGCTCCTCCATGAAATCCTCACCTGTATGATTACTAATAATTTCATCATATTTCTTCTTCTCCACAACCATGTGCTCAATCGCTTTCTCATCCAGAAGGGAAACATGACAAACAAACTCTTTCTCCATCTACTTTTGGTTTCCTTTGTCCTTCTTTCTCATTTCTTCCACCACAACATCATCTTCCTCGATTAGAATCGACTTAATAGTAATGGCGTCCCTGCTCTTGATTGTCAACTTGGCTTGCCTCTAGATACAGTTGATCCTCCTGTAATAATGTAACACACTCAAAAATTACACCAATAAACAAAACTAAACTAATAAACAGGACTACTACTTACATAAATTCAAACAATTACTTTGTTATTGATACGAGTCAGATCCAAGAGCATATATATAAAGTTTCCAATGAAATTATCTAACATTCTAATTTAAAATTTATTTGCTACACTTTCGTTGTCAATACCTAAATGATCGCCTTCTTGTTGCTAGAAGCAATCATGCAATTGACCTCATAAACATATATATATATATATATATATATATATATTATTTTCTACACATTAAGTTGGTTACTGTTATGTCAGTACATTGGTTTGGGAGAAGTATCGTTCCTACAACCAAGCGGTTTCATTCATTGTCTTCACACAATACTGGGTATTGCTTCGGCCCTCCTCTGTGAGAGATTTTACTTGCTCCGAGAAACCTGTCTCTTGCTTGGTCTGGAGTTGTGTATGTTGGATTAACTTTCTCACTCGCAGAGTTCTGTATGGGACTTTCATTTTATTCTCTGTGTTATACATTTTAAGAGATAAATTCATACCGAGAAGCCTGCTCCACCAGGTCTGGAGTAAAGCTCGACACCAGACGTATCACTCATTCCCTGGTTACTATTCCAACGTTCCGGTCAACACAAGAGGTATGTGCAAAAACCCTTTAAATATTTTGAGGAATTCTGGACTTCTATTCAGTTCAAATCTTCCGTGGAATTTAATACCTAATTTCATTAACTGTTGTTATCATTGTCTTCTTGCCATACCATTATTTTTGTTTCTCTGTTACTTCCTGTTGAACATTAGGTAATTTAGTTATATTTTTCGTATATATAGATGTATATCCGTAGCGCTATATATTTTTGTTTACTTGACGTTCGGACTGTCAGTGGCTTATGGACCTGGTCACGTCCATGTATTACTCTAGTTCCAGACTTATTCTTTAGAAATGTTCTTACGTATAGGGATGGTGTATGATTTTTATCGATTAGTCATGAGTTATGATTATGCCATAACTGTAGACAAATTTCTAATTTACTGTGAATTTTTGTGTGCTTACTCTGGTTATCATATGGTTTACTTTCTCAAAATTGAGTCGTATAACCCAGATTCCTTATTTGGTCTGGTTCGGCCGAGGTGTACCATTCCAAACAAACTTAAGGGATTGGAAGGTATGACACATGAATTATCCATTTGTGTTTATTATTATTTTATAATAATCTAATAATATGCCCTAATCATTCTTAACTCGACGGTTATATAATTTATAATCTCTCCTGTAATGTGAAATTTTTCTTCGCTCAATTTTGTCCTGATTAATACTCAAGCATTCGTTCATTTGACTTATAAAGTCCTCTGGAAGTGTTAACGATACTCCCTTTAATTTAAATCTTTTTTATCAGAATCGAATCTAACTCGGACGATAATAGTATTTTGAAATCTCTGTTCGGTGTATCGTTGGGTTTTATCATTATATAAATTCATATGTTAGTTCTTGTGGTGGATTACCCATGTAAGTTATATATATACCCGTATTTTAATTCTTGGATTAATATACTTGTAATAGTTTGTTTTATTCTACCGGTGATTAAGTATAAGTAATTATTTTAAGAATTTTTCCGTGTTTGAACAATTATAACTTGGATTATTGGTCTATGCCATACAAGACTAGTCCTGTACTCTATATATCTATATAGATGGAGGGTTTGGATGTGGAAAGCAAAGGTATTCAAGTTCCTTTCCTAAGCTCTGTTGGAGGAAGACAGGGATATAGTTTTTTATTAACATGTTTTGGCCTTAGTATGTTTTCATAATTGGTTCCTCTTTAGAAGCTCGATACTTTCTAAGTGGAACAATTATTACCACACTTATACATGTTTTTTGAACTTAACTTCGAGAAGCAATGATTGTACTCATGGATTTCATGCCATTTCTAATATAATTTCCAAGCATTCAAATGAAATTACTTCTACATTTCCTGGTTGTTTAGAAGCTTCGCATAAGTAAAAAAATATACAGATATACATTATAGTTATCTAATCATGCGATTAAAAAATTATCTGATTTTTCCATTCTGAATTTACTGTATCACTCATATTATTCAGCAACAGATGCATACAAGAAAAAATACAAGGAAATAATAATATTATGACAAACAAATATAAAAACAAATATAAAGTGGAACCTCAAAAAATAGAAGGAACAACAAAGTTCCACCCAACCGTATAGTAGATGATCCAAATTACTTGATTCAGACGACAGCCCCAAGCGCAGTCATGAATCCATAAGGGAGAAATGAGCCTCCTGTTCCAGTAAGTCTTTTGTGTCCTGAACATATGCCTCACACCTTCGTCCTCATACAACTCCTTGGGTTCTTTTTATTCATCAACATAACTTTACAAGATATTTATTTCTCTCTTCCACATGCTAAGCAACGTCCTACCTTCTCACACATGTGTGTATATATATATATATATTCATTTTCTTAGGTCTTTGGCTTTCCAAGCTATTTTCCCTCCTTGGGAATTTCACATCTTTGGAAATCGCTCATTTTCAGGGTGTGTCAATCACCAAAATTGACTTCTGACACATGTCCTTTTATGCCCGGGGTTAGCTCCAACTTTTTACCCACTCATGCATTCATGGTGTCTCTTTTTAACTTGTTTGTTCCTTATGTCCCCTTTACTAATTAAATAAAAATTATTGCTCCGACATCTATCCACATTTAAAGAAACTTAGCAAATTCAATATTTTTCCTAGAATTTAGATTAATAACAGTCATTTATTTTTATAGTAATCCTAAATTCGAATTTTCCACTTAAGAAAATTATTTAACTTACTAAATAATTTATTTGGGGATATTACACTCTCCCCCTTGAATTTAACACCATCCTCGATGTGAATGATGATTCTTTTCGGTCATCCTTGGAACAAAACTGGGTATGTCTTTCTCATGACATCCTCCAACTCCCAAGTGGTTTCTTCAGGACTGAAGTTCTTCCATTGCACTTTTACCTGGACAATGACCCGGTTCCACAACACCGTTTATTTCTTGTCCATAATGTGCAAAGGTTCCACCTATAACAAGTTTGAATCAATTACATGAATAGGGTCATGAGCATATTTTTTCAATAATGATATATGAAAAACATTATGCACTTTTAAAATTGTTGGCAGTGTTAGCTAATACACCAATGGAAAAATTCGAGATAACACTTTGAAGGGTCCACAAACCTTGGTGCCAATTTTGTACATCTCCTGAGTTTAAATGAACTCTTGTTTTCTTTAACCCTCAGATATACATGATCCCCGACATTAAATTATTTACATAGTGTGTTCTGATCTGCATAAATTTTTTGTCAGTCTTGTGCAACCTTTTAATTATGTTGAGTCTTTTTAATAATCAATTCCATTTCCTGTAACATATCTGGTCCAACCATGATTCTATCAACTCGATTGTCCTAGCTAATATGAGTTGTACATTTTCTGTCGTAAAGGATTTCAAATGGACTCATTTTGGCTGAGGACAGATAATCATTATTTTAGGAGAATTCTACTAAATGTAAGTTGTCTTCCTATTTTGTATGCTTATCCATCATGTACATTCATAACATGTATTCAATAATTTGGTTATTATGTTCGGTTTGTCCATCGGTTTGAGGGTGTTAACTGGTACTAAAGTTCAACTGAGTTTCAAGACCTGGAAACAATGCCTTCCAAAAAAAAGAAGTAAAATTAACATTTCTGTCAGAAATTACCTTCTTTGGTATTCCATGTAACCTAAAAAATTCTTTCATAAAAATTTATGCAATATGAACAACCTTGTAAGTAGACTTTACAGGTATAAAATGAGCAAATTTACTTAGCTTGTCTACTACTACCATAATTGAATCGTGTTGTTTTTGAGTTTTTGGAAAACCTGTAATAAAATCCACTTGTATCACTTTCCATTTCCATTATGGTATAGGAAAAGGCTATAATAAGATGGTTGTATGTTGATGTTATGCCTTTACGTGATGAAATTCTAAACACTTGGACAAATAGTCAGTTGCACCAGTTTTCATATTAGGGCAATAAAATTGTTTTCTTAGTGTTGTAACCATTTTTTATATCTGCGATTGTCTGAAAAAGGTTTCTTATGGATTTCATTTAGAATAATTAGTTTTAAATCCATCGAATTTGGTATGTAAATTCTATTTTTAAATTTCAGAATTCCCTCTTGGTCAATTTTGAAATCTGTCACGACTTCGTCCTTTTCACTTTTCATATTTAATTGTTTCCTTGAGATCGTGGTCATATTTACTCATAATTATTTCATAAACTGCACTTGTACTTCTACTAAGTGTGTCTGCCACCTTATTTTACTTCCCCTAATATGTTTGATTTCAAAATCAAATTCACTTAGTAATGCAAGCCACCTTGCCTGGCATGTATTTAAACCTTGCAGACTCAATAAGTATTTTACTCCACTATTATCTATTAAAATCATAAATTTTCTTCCTATTAAGTAATGATGCCATAATTTTAATGCATGAATGAGAGATCCTAATTCTAAATCATGTATCACATAATTACATTCGTAATCCTTTAAATTTCTTGATTCATAAGAAAAAACGTGTCCTTATTATGATAAAATTTTGCCTAACCCTTCCTTACTAAAATCGATACATATAGTAAAATCTTTATAAGGGTCGATGACTTTAAGAATTGTTCCAGTATTTAATCGTTCCTTTAACTTATTGAAACTTTCTTGGCATTCTTACGACCAAATAAGATTTACCCCCTTTTTCTATAAGGATGTAATAGGAAAATAAATTATGGAAATTTTTTCATTAAACCATCTGTAATAACCTATTATTCGCATAAATGATCCTATCTATGTTATGTTTGTGGGTCTCGACCACTCTACAATTCCTTTATCTTTTCTCGATCTACTGCTCTCTCTTCCTCGGAAATAATATTTCCGAGGTATTGTATCTTCTTTTTATAGAAGTCACAATTGATAAATTTGGCGTAAAGCTCATCTTTTCATAATGTTTGTAGTATTTTCTTAGGTGTTTTTCATGCTCTTCTTAAGTTCTTAAATAAATCAAAATATTTTCATGCTCTTCTTAAGTTCTTGAATAAATCAGAATGGGAGGTTATTTCGATGGATTTTATTGTTAGATTGCCATTGACGGAAAGGAGACATGACTCAATTTTTATAGTCGTAGACACTCTAACGAAGAGTTATCACTTTATTCTTATGCGTATGACATATTAGGCACCTGACATAGCTAGAATTTTCATCAGTGAGATTGTGAGGCTACATGGAGTGCCTAAGAGGATTATATCTGATCAAGGATCGGTGTTTACTGGACGATTTTGGACAAGATTCCAAGAGGCTATGGGAACCCAACTTAACTTAGTACTGTGTATCACTCAGAGACTGACGGGCAGATCGAACAAACGAACCAGACCTTGGAGGACATGTTGCGCATGTATGTGATGGACCAACAAAAGCGTTGGGAAGAACTGTTGACACTGGTAGAATTCGTACACAACAATAGTCACAAGAGCACCATTAAGATGGCGCCTTTCGAGTTTCTTTATGGACGACCGTGTCAGACGCCTTGAGTTGGGATCGACTTGAGGATAGGGTCCTGGTGGGACTTGAAGTGATCCAAGAAATGGAAGAGAACATGAAAACAATAAGATAAGGGATTAAAGAAGCGCAGGATCGATAGAAGAGTTATGTCGAAGTGCGTCGTGTCGACCGTAGTTACTAGGTCGGCGATCGAGTCTTCTTGTGGGTTAAACCGCATAAGAGTTCGATCAAGTTTGGGAAGGGAGCTAAACTCTCTCCTAGGTTCGTGGGACCTTTCAAGATTGTGGAGAGAAAGGGGCACGTGGCCTATCGACTAGCTTTGCTAGATTCTTTGAGGCGTATGCATGATGTTTTTCATATATCTGTTTTGAGGCATTATATTAGTGATCCTACACATGTTTTGAATTGAGCACCTGGCGGGTATCAGATGAGGGGGCGCTCACGGATTAGTCGATCCGCATCTTGGATCATCGCATTCGACATCTACGGTGTCGAATGGTAGAGTAGGTCAAGGTCCAGTGGGACAACTATAGTCCGCACTCGGCAACTTGGGAGGATGCATATGATATGCGCTAGCAGTTCCCATTTTTGTTTGATAGATAGGCTTATAATACCGTGATACACTTTATTCGACACTTATACTGTGAAAATTCAGGACGAAGTTTAGACCAAGAGGGGGTGTATGTAACATCTCACTCAGGCACGCTGAGCGAACTTATTCTTTGAGGACACTTGCCCGCAAGTGATCCGGATTGTTATGCTATTAAAACTTTTGATTTTGATTTGAGGCATTATAGGATGATGACATGTTGTTTTACCGCATCGACATAGACAGGTGCTATTGACTCGGTTTTACTGAGTGTGCAGGATTATGGACCTCGAGGATGCAGAGGCATCGATGGAACCCCTTGGACTTTGGATCGACTCGGGGAGTTTACCATTGGGGTTTGATGGTTTTACTGTGATTTTAGTGCTTTTGATTAGATGAGGTGATGTTGATGTATTCTGACATGATTTGTTGATGATGCAAGCTGACGATAGCTTGCCGACCAGACTCACATGTGGAGTAAAGGGGTCACACATGACTACCAAAGATGTTGAGGGAGAGATGTGGACAGTAGCCATGCCATAGCCTACTAGCACTCCTGTTGTGGCTCGAACTGTAGGTTAACGATTACCTAGTTTGAGAGGACCCATGATGTCGTGAGGGCAGACTGTAACAATCGCTCATGATGATCCTAAGGGGCCCACAATAAGGCAGGGGGACTTATTCCTTAGAGGCCCTTAGTCTCCCACAAGTTCACCTGGCGGAGTGTTGACTCCAGGGGTTATTGATGTCTACCAAGTCTGTCAAGAGGCGAGTGGCACCCTTGGAGAACGCAGTGCGTCCTAAAGGGCACGCCGCACAAAGGAAACATATTAAGGTGAGTGGCACCCTTGGAGCACGTAGTGCGTCCTGAAGGGCACGTCACGCAAAGGAAACATATTAAGGCGAGTGGCACCCTTGGAGCACCTAGTGCATCCTGAAGGGCACGTCGCGTTGTTGATGGTAGAAGAATGAAACTAGATGGCCTTAGGACGAATAACATGTTAAGTATTCTTAAAACAAATTCTCTAATTAAATGTCGCCCAATATGAAAATTTAAGGTTTAAGTCTAAACTATGCTAGTGGTAAAATTTTATCTCTCTATAAATAATAATAATAAAAACCACATGAATAATAATTATGATCTTCGTTAAATCTTGTAACATGAAGGGAGTAAGAAATTAATTGTTTCAAAAAAAATCTGTTGGATTAAAATTTAAAAAGGGTTAATTTTCACACATGCCTTTTTGAGTTCTAAGTAAAAAGGGGACGGAGGGAAAATTTAAAATATTAGGAAACTAGGAAAAGAGGTAAACATAAAAAGGGAAAAAGGGGAACTTAAGGGGAAAAGCGGAAGGTCAAACTTAGTAAAGAATCTACCATTTAAGAGCTTTCTAATTTAAACTGAATTAGCGATTTAATAATAGGGAAAGCCTTAAAACCTGTAAGGGAATTTGGGGACACCTAGGAGTGATTCTAGCAGTAAATCTAGGTGGGTGAGGGAAATAAGATAATTAATTAATAAAAGAAATTAAATAATGGAGGAACGTAGGGGATGGGGGACACTTGAACAGAGAAGAATTTTTAGGAATTTATTTTTAAAATTTTAATTAAATGAGATTTTAGGAAAGAAAGGAAGTTCGAAACTCTATATAATGAAGGAGGGAGAAGGATGAAGGGCATCTTATTTTTTCATAACATTATGCCACAAAAATATCTACTTGACTGACTTACTTGTGGGAGTTGGGATACCTAGCTCAGTGAGGAGTGGTAGCTCGACCTTGAGAGGCAAGTTGGGAGCTAGTCAAAATCTCTGGACAGTGAGTGTGTGGCCCCTTTGCGGCTCGGGGGGCTAAGGGGGAAGAAGAGTACCCCTAGCATTGGTTGGGAGGTACCGGTGAAGTCTCGACGGTCAGCGAACGGGAGTTGCACGGAGCACGTGGGACGTCATTCGGAGCGGGCGAACAGGCAACGACACGCTCTCTTCATTTTTGTATGGTAGAATGTATTAGGACTTATGCTTGGATCTGCTTATTTAATGGAAAGGTAAATTGATGTTTTTTTTAAATTGGTGACCGAAACCCTCCTTAGATTAGCTCGATGGTTGTTGACTCCCATGGCCTTCATTTTCCCACATGTGTAGACCACCTTGTTGTGTTGTTTGTGTCATTCGTGGTTTCTTAGATTTTTTCCTTAGCTCGCCAGTCTTCGCCTGAGCATTCGGCCAGGAGCCTGATCTACGGTCGTCGCCTTAGCGTTAAAAGACCTATGGATCTCAACGCCCTGCTTTTCTGTGAGAGGATGGTGAGCGTGGGACGTTCCTGTCAACCATCTACCTCTGTCGTTTAACCCTGATTGATTGAGGGTCCTTGCACCTTATTATGTGGAGAAAATCTGTCCTGGTTATCATTCCTATTTCCCTAAAATTTAACTCTGCGTTTTTCTTTTATTTGGTGTACTCCTTGTCGGTTTATGGCTTGTGTTTTTATATAAAGAAGTCATTCCATCCCTGGATAAAATGCTCTGGCGATTTGCCACCTTAAGACCACATCCATAGCTCGAGCACTTGGCGAATTGGGCCTTTTAGTTGTCTGCATTTCGTTTTTTATTCTATTATGATTTACACTTGCTCAGACCGCCCTTGTTGCTGGATAAGAATGCGTTTTTTCCCAGGTATTACCTGGCGATTTGCCCATTTGCCTGAATTGCGATTTGCCATTCTTTGGATCGAAATCGTTGCTTTTAACCTCAGTGTTTTACCTGAAAATCTCTTCGATTTGGCCAATCCCAGCACAGATCTCTGCCTTAATTTATCCCACAAATTTTACTCCTGTGCATTAATTTATCTGTGCATTTCGACTGTGTAGAACCGCGATTTTATATTCTCAACTGGTGGTGAGTAATGTACGTCGAATTCATTTAATGGCCTGCGATTTCAATTCATGGAATTTGCGATTTTATGTAATGACAAATGTGAATATATTAAATGGGAATGCAATAGTGTTAAATGGCATGAGACGACAATTTATTTAATGACAACAATTTAAATTTATTCTTTAGCAGTTAATTTTTATACTCATCTATGTCTACGGTTGAATGGTAATGTTGGCAACAATCTTCATGTATGAAAGCCAGCTATTTCTGTCATATATTTCTGGGCAGCGATTGATAGCATTGATACAAGGGATTTATGTTTCATACATTCATGTGGCTGTAAGTTCATGATTTTTAATGGCAACAAAATGTCTTGAAGTACTGCATCTTCCTGTGGTGTGTAGCCGCGTTGTAAACTGCTGGAGTTTTAGCTGTTTAGCATTATGTTTTTCTATTTGGTTAACAGTGTGATTTACCCAACAAACTGAGTTTGTTAGGTCATGGAGTTAGCATTTGGTAGCACCACGACTCAGAAAGTGTAGTCTGGGATTCGCTCCCAATAGTTGTAGGGTTAACTTTTCCTTAATTTATGCCCAACGATCATCTCCCCGGATCGTGGAGGGTGACCTCTCTAATTTCGCCCAACATTAATTATATTTGTCATTGTTGTTCCTAACTTGTGACCCAACAAATTTCGGGAGGAGATCCCAACGAATTTCTTTTACCTGACCTTGATCGCAACCGACTGGTCGTTTGGGGCTAAGGGAAAATTTCAATGGCAAATTTTTACATTGTTGACTGCGACTCTGTCCTTAAAATGATAGCTCTAGCCTCTAGCTTTGACTGTGAGTTCGCGTGCGGTAGACGCTCACCTTTTTACCTTTAAGGGAAATTTCAATACGATTTTATTGTGTGTTGACTACGAATCCTTACCTTGAATGGCTACGACCAACTTGGACAACTTTATCTTGCTAGACAGTATCCCTTTTAAATAGCTTTAAATTTGCATTAAATAGCATAGATGTGGCTTCCATTATAACCGCCTAACAACATTTAAATTTGCATTGAATGGCACTCATTTATTGACTACAACCACTGATAGAATTAGCCTAATTACAACTTAATCATCGACATATATTATATATGATGGACAACATGTTGTAAATTGATCTTTCCATTAGTGTTTTAATCCGTGATTTTATAAGTAGGATGTTTTTGTGTGTTACTTTAATAATGATATATATATGTTGATATGGTCAAAATCGTTTGCACGGTTAAATGGATAAATTATATTGGTTGGGTTGAATATTTAGGACTTGTCATTGTAGACAGCTTTGTCGTTTAGTCAATTGAAGTTGGGTAAGATTTTTTTTAATTGATGTGTAGTGACCTTACCTTATAGATAGTTACTTTGCTGACAAGCTTGTTAAATTGTTGAGATCGGTATTGGCTCACCCTTGACAACACTTTCGTCCTTAGTAGCGTTACTTTAGTTTCCCTTCGTGCCTAGACTTCTTTCTTAACTTGGGGCTTCATGGTGGTCATTGAGTCATTTAATGGATTGTGCATTTGTTGATCGTCATCTTTTTCCATCTTGCCTACTTGTTGCTTGGGGGCATAGGCGTAGTCTTCCTCTCAGTTATTTCGGCCCTTAGTGCGTTGGTTTTATTTTGAGACCCTTATCCAGATAGGTTATGCTAGGCCAGGGTTATTGTCGCTCCTATCGCCAGGGAACAGCATGATCCCTGATGAGGGGATCATTTCATGACCTATTGGATAGGGGCGACTGATAACTTGGTCGGAGGTTGTGCTACCCATTGTGGGAGCTGCTTGTTGTAGTTGTTGGCGTTGTTCGTTGTACTCGTTTTGGTGCTTGGGTTGAACGCCTTTATGCATTGGGTTGCGCACCATCAAGGTCTTAAGGTTAACTGGTCATCAAGGCCATCGTGTTGGGACATGGATGTTATCCCTTAGCTTGTAGGTGTGGTCATGTTGTGTCGGGCGGGTAGTCATTTCTATCTATTGGTTTACACATGTTTCACCCAGATGCTCCTTGTGATAGTGCGTGGATTCGTAGTTGTCTATTGCCGGATCTACGTGTTGTGTTCGTTGCCTGGTTGTGTGGTTCAATTGTTGTCATCTTTTTCGTCCTGCAAAATTCAAACAAAACAAAATTTGCACTTTTGTCTCACTTTTAGTCGTAACGATTGGGGTTGTTACAAATAAATCATAATATCATCAATAAATATCAAAACGAACTTATCTAGATACTCACTAAATATATTGTTCATTAAGCACATGAAAGTTGTTGGCACATTTATGAGTCCAAAAGGAATCACCACAAATTCATAGTGTCCATATCGCGTTCAAAAATTTGTTTTATTAATATCCTCATCCTTAATTCTGATTTGATGGTAACCAGATCTTAGATCAATCTTAGAAAATATTTTCTCTCCTCCCAGTTGGTCAAATAAGTCATTAATTATTGGTAGAGGGTACTTATTTTTTATTGTCATTTTATTTAGTTGTCAATAATTAGTGCATAATGAAAACATCTGATCTTTCCTTTTAACAATTAGAGTTGGTTCTCCCCATGTTGACACATTGGTTTTGATATATCCTTTATCTAGTAATTCATATATCTTTATTTTTAACTCTGTTAACTTAAGGATACTCATCGTGTACGGTGCTTTTGACACACGGGAAAATCTTGGTATAAGTCAATAGAAAAGTCTATTTCTCTTATGGGAGGTAATTCTGGTATTTCTTCAACAAAAATATCTTTAAAATCTCATAAAACAACGTAATCCTCTAACTTCAGTTTGTCATTATCATTTTGTATATCCATCACCTAAATTGCATATACTTGACACCCCTTCCTTGTGCATTTTTTATTCTGCATAGCTGATATTTGTCTCACTACTGGTTTTCTTAGTCCTTGTATTCTTTTGTTTACACCATCTTCATCTTGATATACAAATGTATTTTTGCAACAGTTTAGTAAAACTTTGTGTGATTCCAACCAATCCATACCAATAAGAATATCATATGATCCTAAGGGTAACACATTTAAGTTAACCAAAGTACTTTGTTCATTTATTCCTATATTACATTTAGAAATATACTCAGATACTTTCCTTTCAGTGTCAGTGGCTAATTGCAGTAACCAAGATTTAGGGTGTTTCACTTTTTCCATTTTACAATTATCTACTAATGATGGAGTTATATAGCTCCAACTTGCCCCTGGATATATTAATATGGATATTTGTTTATTTTGTAAATTACCTTCAATTTCCAACACCGTTGACTGATGATTTGCTTGTCTCCCTTCTAGAGCAACATTAATTATGTGTATGATTTTCCCAATATCTCCAACTGTGGTGCCTTCCTGTAGATTGTGAACTGAAGTTCTAATTTTTGGGTTTAAGCATGGACAATTTCTTCGCATATGGGGCTCTCCACACTCTCAACATTTCAATGGTTCTCTAGGATTTCCTTCTATCTTTTTGAATCCCAAATTAACTGGTTTATTCCCTCCTTGAACATAATGTGTGCTAGATGGATAGTCATTCTTTTGGAATCCTTTAGTCATGTTATGGTAAGGCATTGGTTTGAAACATTTCTTCTGTTGATTCAATTTATCTTTCTTCCTATCTTTCCATGCCTTAGGAGTTTCATATCTCTGTTTATATTGTTCATAAAACATTTTGGCTTTCCTAAACACCTCATTCAATTATTTAGGGTTGTCAAATTCAATTTTGTCCTTATAAGACTATGGTAGACAACTTAAGAATCTCTGAATTCTTACTTTAGCTTCCTTAATATAAGGTAAACATATCAGTAGATATAGAAACTTATTAATTAGGTCATCCATAGACATTTGTCCTAGTCACAGTTCATAAAATTTGTTAGTCTTTCTTTCATAATGAATTTTCAACACAAACCATTTCTTGATATACCAACATCATTTTTCAGTCTTGTATAATTTGTTTTCAAGATTGATGGTTTTCTTGGCTTGTGACAAGATGTCGCATGAAAGTTTTTGCAGCCATTGGAGAGTTGATTGTGTTGACGTCAAAGAGTTCACAAGAGGGACTTGATTCTCAGTGGGAAGGTTGCCAGTCTTCCAAGTACAGAGAGAGCAGTGGGTCAGCAGCAGCTAGAGAGCAGTGGTTGAGGGACATAGCCAGTTGCAGTGCAAGGCATGTCAAGGTATTCAGGTGATTGTCGAAAAGACTTTTCAAGTAGAATCAGTTGATAT
>SNQJ01S0056593.1:48610-81223 GCA_010110895.2 Picea sitchensis | reverse complement strand
GCACTCCATTCAAATGACCTTGTGAGAGACTTTGGGCTTCTAAGGAATAAGGGCCCTTCCTTATTGCATGCCCCTTAGAAATATTCATGAGCGTCTGTCTCAGTATGACCTCATGGCATCGTGGATCTCTCAAACTAGGTAATCGTTAATCTACAATTCGAGCCACGACGAAAGTGCTAGTAGGTCGTGTTGGGGACTCTCACACACCTCTCCCTCAATATTTGGACTATTTTCATGGCCCCTTTACTCCTTATGTGAGTCATATTAGCTAAAAATCATCGGCCTGCATCTATCAACAATATACTGTCAATGATCCATATACAACATCATAATATATAATCGATAATATGTCACATATGCATAAATTAAATACTCAAACCAATACAATCCACTCCCTAACTTAATCTGGAGTCCAAGGAGGTCCATTGATGCCATCAATATCCACAATCTGTCAAGTGTCCTACATAGTCAGGGAAAACTCGTCAATAACAACTATCAATACTCATATATCAATAACATCAAATCATAATCATCAACATCATCATAAAGATCCATAAGATAAATATACAATCATGTACTATAACTGGATCACTTGCATGTAAGTCTCCAAAAAGAATAAGTCAATAGCATGTGATCACAAGAGCGGGATGTTACATTACTGTTGCATTATTCAGTCCAAAGGGAATTACCACAAACTCGTAATTTCCATAACGTGTTCTAAAAGTTGTTTCTTTAATATCTTCATATTTTGATATGATTTGATGATAAACGAACCTTAAATCCAATTTAGAGAATATGGTTTCCCCTCAAACCTGATCAAATAAATCATTAACTTGGGGTAGAGAGTACTTATTTTTAATCGTCATCTTATTCAATTGGCATTAGTCAATACATAACCAAAGATTTCCATCCTTATTTTTGACAAATAACACTAGTTCTCCCCAGGGCAAAACACTTGGTATGATATATTCTTTATCTGATAATTCAAGTACTTGAAGTTTTAACTTTGTCAACTAAGGAATACTCATTCTTTAAGGCGCCTTTGATACTGGTGTGAACCCATGTAATAGATCTACAGAGAAATCTATTTCTCTCCTAGGAGGTAATCCATGTATCTCTTCTGCAAATACATCCTCAAATCCTCAAAGGACAACAAAATCTTCTACATCCTCAAATCCTCAAAGGACAACAAAATCTTCTAATTTCAGTTTGTTTTCTTCATTTAGTAGAATTGTCACTTGAATAGAATATATTTTGCACTATTTACTAATGCACTTTTTTAACTGTAATGCTGATATTTGTCTCATAAACATATGTTTACTGATTCCTTGCACATTTCTTGATACTCCACTTTCATCTTTGTAAATAATGGTTTTTCATAACAATTCAATACAACTTTATGTTTCTCTAACCACTCCATACATATAAGTATGTCATATGAACCTAAAGGTAGTATATTTAAATTTACCTTTGTATCCTGACCATTTATATCTAGATTATAGTCACGAATTAATTCAATTACTTTTCTTTTTGTGCATTTTTCTAATTGTACCACCGAGGATTTTTCTTTTTTTATCATTTTTAGCATGCTTGAATCTACTAAAGATGGGGTAACATAACTTAAACTAGCTCTTGAGTCAATTAAAATAGAAACTTTCATGTAATGAATTTTACTTTCAATTTCCACAATGGTGGATTGTTGATCTACTTGCATGTCATCTAAAGCTGTATTGATCCTATGAATACTTTTTCCAATATCTCTAACTATTGAAGCTTCCTGTATGTTCTGAATAGTTTTGTTTGCAACATTTATGTATGGACAATTTCTC
This sequence comes from Picea sitchensis, assembly GCA_010110895.2. NCBI lineage: Eukaryota > Viridiplantae > Streptophyta > Pinopsida > Pinales > Pinaceae > Picea > Picea sitchensis. The sequence goes on along the minus strand of SNQJ01S0056593.1, from coordinate 79,394 downwards.
AACAAATGTGGTTTTCCAAATCCCCAACACTTCAATGTTTCTCTACGATTCTTAGTTTTTTTATTGAATCCAAAATTAACTGACTTGTTTTACCTGTGATGAGTTCCTAGAGAAATTATTTTCTTGTTGTCCCTTGGACATATTACGAAATGGTGATGGCTTGAAACCTTTCTTTCTTTAATTGAGTTTTTCTTGTTTCCTTTCTCTCCATGCTTTTGGATTTTCAAATCGTTGTTTGTATTGGTCGTAGAATATCACTTCATTCAAGGTTTTTGGATTATTAAATTCTATTCTGTCATTATATGACTGAGATAAACACCTTAAAGACCTTTGAAATTTTACCTTCTCATCTTTTATATAAGGAACAAATCTTAATAGTTCTAGAAATTTAGTAATCTAATCTTCCATAAACATTTGTCCTAACCTTAAATCATAGATTTGTTCTTTCTTTCTTTCATAATAACTTTTAGATAAATATTTTTTCTTAAAATATTTCTTGAAACCTTCCCATTCCATTTTCTTTTCTTTTAAACCTTTAGTTAGTTTTAAGTCATGTTAGTTAGTTAGTTTCTTCGTTATTTTTTTTCCAGTCATGTGCCTGTCATTAGAAGAACTGTTTTCTTTCTCGGTTCCCTTACTTGAATCCTTTGAATATTTTTTATTGAATTCTTCATGCACATCATTATTCTTTGGGCTCTTCTTAGTTTCTATACTTCATAACAACATGTCATTTATTTCTTGTTGATATTCTTCTGCTTTCTTTGATTTCTTGTTATCATCCTTGGATGTTTGTAACTCTACTATTATATTTCTCATTGTTTCCAAAGCCTTGTCGTTGAGCTACTTTCACTGGGATGTTATGTATTTCTATGAGGTGGTTGATTATTATTTCCTTGAGGTGTGTCTTCTTCTCCATTATGTGTGGACATGATTAACAAAATTTGAAACACTCTATTTGTAACAATGAACAATTTGTTTGTTAGTTTTTTCATCAAACACTTTATTTTTTTTCTGGTGATGCCTTTAAGCCTAAGTGTTGTAACCTACAACTTTGATACCATATCTAAGGTACCCTAAAATCCGCTAATAATTTTTAATACCATTATCCTATGTCAACTCGGATTCAAATCCTTAACGTTGGTTTGTTTAGGGTCGTCAAACTATTTGACTTAATACCTCATATATGAACTCTTTTTTGTACTCCATTCTAATACTATATATAAGTTAAAATATTTCTAAGGATTTAGAATAACTTCAATTCCAAACATCTTTGTAATGGAAAAGGAACCCCAATTGGTTTATCAAAGAGAGAGCATTATATAAACTCACAGAATAACATTGTCCTACTTAATTACGATATTAATGTCATCCTAAATCAGTTAGAGTTTTAGATGTACAAGACTTATCCATAGGACCTCACATGAAATTTCTATACATAATCGATTCCCTATAGTATTTGGAATTCTTGCTTCATGTCTCATATGGGATATAGGTTTTTCTAAGTCTCATGACATACTTTAACGGATAACTATGAAACTAAAGAACAAGTTACTAACATATGGGACACAAAATGGCTTCCAATACTCAAACGATTTCAACAATTAACACATGGTGTATGGCTAGGTCAAGGTGGACTGACACATAGTTAATGCATTATCTAATCTTCGTTCAGTCAAACTTGGAAAACCCATGAACTTGACCAACCACAAGTAACTATGTTATTTCCTTCACATGGCATTCCAAATGCCGAGTTTAGGAGGTACATCGATTCACAGGTGAGGTAACTCGTTTTACGGAAATGGAGGTTAAGCTGTTGATTCCGATCATTACCCATTTACTTAAGGTAAATCTTGGAGTCTTTATTGTTGTTTCTTTGTGAGTGTTCTCCAGTAATGTCTTTCCTGAAAGTCACTGGAAATAGTTTCCTCCACTAGCTATATGAGGTTCGTTTGGATCCTATCACCCTACTCATAGTCAGGTCAGGATTCTAAGAAACGAGGCATCAATTTCCAATGTTGTTTAATTTTAGAAAAGGATTGTGTTATGCATTACTTAATCTTTGTTTCTGTATGTTAGGTTATTATCTGTGTATTTCCCAGTTACCAGAAGAGAAATTTTCTTTATTTTTGTTCAATATTTTTTTTGCTATTACTCTTTGTAAGTTTTGTATTAAATCCTTACGACAGAAAATTAATAATTGTTGACCTCTCTGGTTTATTTTCCAATAGCTTTTCCAAGAAATAATGGAGGTACTTTAGAAAACCTTTGCTTGTTGTAGTCATCTCTGAGTGGACCTATTCCATTATTGTTAAATTTTATAACATTACAGACCTTGAGGAGTCATGCGAGTTTACAAGGGGAAAAATCTTCCTGGGTTTTCGTCAAACCACACGGAATACACTTTCCATGCTAACAACAATTTTAGTCTCGATTATTCTCACACAGAAAGGAGCTTACTTGAGGCTTCGATGGACATAAGGATAGATACCAGCTTTCTAATGAACACGTATATTTCCGAAAAACATTTTCAAATTTTGAACAACAAGAACCCTTAGTCTTCAATCCTGATTTTCTTACAGTTTTACTGCTCTAGTAAAATCAACTTTTACATTTCGATTATGGGTTTCACCAAGTCGTATTCATTTTTGGTTAATGAATCTACATTGAATTGAAATGAAATATATATATATTTATATTCAATTATGTACCAACCCAATACTTTTATGAAGAATGTGATCAAACATTTGAATGTTGTGCATTGCCTATATTTCAACTGGGATTTGATTTTCTAAAGAGAACTCATGAATAAGGTTTGAATGATGGGTCCTCTTTTTGTGAGGGAAACCGTCATAGGAAAGAGGGATAACCCTTCTCTCGTGTTGGGTCGACCTCCTTCCGGAATATGTTCAAACCCTAGAACCAGCGTATTCAAATCTTATCTTCTTGAAAACTTTGGTTTCTTTTCTATTTCTTCTATACTCAATAGTATCACAGTATTAACCTGGTTATGTTTTCCTTTGCACAAGAAGTAATTATATAAAATTTTCAGTGGTTTATTGGAATTTCTATGAAGAATGCATAATACATTTGCTCCGTATATCTCATTATTACTCTATTGACTTTCTCTTTTCCTTCCTTAAGGTGTAATATCCAGGATTTTTAAATTATTAAGAATTTATTTATTTATGCATTTTAAACTATTGAATTTATTTAAGTTTTACTACTGGTGGTCAAAAATTGTAATACATTTTAAGTGTGTTTATTAAACAAGGAGGAATRACAAGTGGAATTGTATGAAATACCAAGTGGCAAAGGACTTGGGTCGAATTCAAGTGATGCAAGAGTAATTTTGCTAGGAAATTTTGTCAAACTCAAGTGAGAGTTAGAGTTGATCAGATGACGTAATTTTCCTAGGAAATTTTGTCAAACTCAAGTGAGAGTTAGAGTTGATCAGATGACTCATTAATGACCAAACAGTCCTAAGAAAGTGAATAAAAATATTTCACATATTGAGAGAAGGAGGATTGCATAACTGGGAAAGATAAGAGAGATTGAGATTCTTTTGAGTTAGTTGCATAATAAGGCTATAGCCTTCGTCCTTGCTGTTCAACGATCAGGCTCGGGAGAATTCAGAGCAAATAAATTTTGGTTGTTCTGGATAGTGGCTAGGTGGAACGACAACCTTCAGATCGTTTTACTCAGTTCATTTGATTGCGGATTTTGCGGATTTTGTACAAGTTCTTCTATTCTCTTTATTTATTTATATGCAGAGAAAGGAAATATACAAAGTTCGATCCCTGTCTATTTAGAAGTCTCGTGTTAAGTATTTCATTTCTGACTTAGAATTTCATTGTATATTATCAGGCGTTTTGCGTTTACTATGCATTAAAAATAGTTATAGAATTCCTAAGAATTGTCTAAAGGAATCATTCAGTGAATGTATTCTTAGCATTCAACATTGGGTTTGATAGAATATAAGTTTTACCCTGCACATTTTTAATAAGCTAAGCGACCATTTCCTTCAAACCCGTTACACTTGGTGTTTTCACTAACATAGTTCTTCGCTTCAGGAATGCTCGACTTCATTATAGAGAGTGTTTCATTTGAGACAAAAAAAAAATTATGATGGAAATTTTGGGTTTGCGATATTATGGGTATCAGAGTTGAAGTTTCAACAATTGGCCTAAGAGGGCTCAACATACTAAAACATATATTTATATAGTAGCAGGAAATTTTACACTTTTTTTTTCTTGTTTCTTTTAAAGTAGACTCTTAAAAAATTTCAGAAATTTTATTCTCACCTATTATATATATGGAGAAAGAAAAATTTTCTTGTTGTATTTCTATACACATGTAACATCCAGAGCCACCTGCTGGTATGCCACGATTTTTTTTGAAATGTATACCAAATTTAAACATACAAAAACTCTGTATACCTTTCTGTTACTATCCTCGAGGGTATCTTTCTGTTACTATCCTTGTATGGAATGCATAATCAATTGAAAATGAACTAATTCCCAACCATATGTATGGTTCGATTCTGGAACTGCTTCCGGTTTAATATGCACACCGGATGCACTTGAAAGGGACCCTATTGTTCCACCTGAATCACATTCCAATCAATTAAATGTTTAGCATCAGGTATGTACTTTTTTATCAATGATACATGGAATACATTATGAGTAGACATTGATGTAGGAAATACAACCATGTATTTTATAGTCCTAATCCTCTCTAGGATTTCAAACAACCCATAATAATGAGATGCCAACTTTGAACAATTTCCCAACTTCAGGGAACTTCTGTTGGACTTTAATTTCAAGAATACATGGTCACCCACTTTAAACTCCCTGTGAGTTATTCCCTTATCAGCATAGCTTTTCTACTTGTCTTGAGAAACCTTTAATTTTTTTTTTATTTTCAACATTTTCTCTTCCATTTCCTCAATTACTTGATTCACCCTCTTTGTTTGTCCGTATTCTGGATGATAAGTTGTACTAAAATTCAAATTTGTTCCAAATCCCTTAAATAATCCTTTCGAAAACTTTTATGTAAATTTTGGATTTTTATCAGACACAATTGTCTTGGGAATACCATGTAGTCGAAAAATTTCTCTCATATAAATATCAACAATGTTGGATTCCTTGTGAGTGAGCTTTACTGGAATAAAATCAACATCTTTAGTAATATTATCCACCACTACCATGATAGAATCATGCTGCTTGTTTGTTCTAGGAAGTTTGGTGATGAAATTCATTGTAAAAACTTCCCATTTCCACTCAGGAATGGGAAATGGTTGTAGAAAACCAACTCGGTGTCTATGTTCAACCTTAACCTTTTGACACTCCAAACATCTGGTGATAAAATCTGCAACTTCTTTCTTCATTCCTGACCAATAATATTGGCTCTTGACAATTGCAATAGTTTTTTGATAGCTTGGGTGACCAGCATAAGGTACATTATGCATTTCTCTCAATATCATTTTTTTCAATTCCTGGGAATTTGGTACATAAATTATGCCCCTATAAATGAGAATTTCAATATTTTCTAGCTTATAGTCTTCAATTTTCTGCTGCAAAATACCTTGTTGTAATTTTGTTATTATTTCCATGTATTGAAAATCTGATTTTGCAGCCTTGAAGATTCTATATTTCAAATATGATTGTTACATGCTAATGGTTGTAGCATGCAACTCTTGCACCCTTCTACTAAGTGAAACAATCACCTTGTTCTCTTTATTTTTGATATTCTTTATATCAAATCCATATTCACTGAGAAATTCTAACCACCTGCTTTGCCTGCCGTATAGAGTTGGTTGTCCAAATAAATATTTCAGACCATGATGGTCTCTCCTCAACTAGAACCTTTTCCCCATGAGGTAGTGCCTCAATATATTGAAGGCATTCACTATGGCTTCCAACTACAAATCATGAGTAGCATAGTGTCTTTCATGCTCCTTCAACTTCCTTGATTCATAACATACAACATACCCATTTTGACTGAGGACTCAACCAAGCCCTTTTTTACATGCATTAGTGCATACAATGAAGTTCTCATTTGGATCAACAATCCTTAGTATTGGGGCACTTGTTAATAAATTCTTCAAGTGTTGGAAACTCTTTTCACAATCCGATGTCCACTAAAATTTCACTCCGTTCTTTAGCAAGGAAGTGATTGGGTGTGCAATCTTTGAGAATCCTTCAATAAATATCCTATAGTAGCATGCAAGGCCCATGAATGATCTTGCCTCTATCAAATTATTTGGTTTTGAACATCCTCTAATGTCCTCAATATTTTTAGGATCCACCTATCCCTTTCTCTGAAATGACATGTCCTAAATAATGAATTTGCTTTTAATAAAATAAGCACTTGCTCAATTTGGCATACAATTGATGCCCCCTTAATACCTATAATACCATCGTCAAGTTTTGTTCATTCTCTTCCTCCAACTTAGAATATATAATAATGCCATCTAAAAATACAATGGCAAACTTATCTAAGTATTCTCAGAAAATACCATTCCTTAAACACATGAAGACAAGTGGTGCATTTGATAATCCAAAAGGAACCACTGTGAACTCATAATTCCCATACCTTGTTCTAAAATAAATATTTCTAATGTCTTCTTCTTTAATTCTTACCTAATGATAACCTAACCTGAGATCAATCTTGGATAATATTTTTGCATCTTTCAATTGATCAAAGAGGTCATCGATCCTTGGAAAATGATACTTATTCTTCACAGTTACGTTGTTCAACTACTTGAAGTCAATGAAAAACCTCAATTTTCCATCCTTTTTCATCACAAATAATACTATGGAACCTCAAGGTGACACACTTGGGCATATATACCCCTTCTTCAGAAGCTCTTCAAGTTGCATTTGCAATTCCTTCAATTCTGGTGTACTCATCCTTTAAGGGGCCTTGTATATTGGGGTTGCTCTAGGCATCAGATTGATGGAGAAATGAATGTCTCTTTTAGGGGGTAATCCTAGTATTTCTTTAAATACATATTCAAACTCTTTTAGGACTACATAATATTGAATATTTGACACCTTATATTTAGGTGTCTCTTCCATATGTGCTGGAAATATTTTGACACCTTTTTCTGTAACTTGTCTTTAGCTGCATTGTTGAAATTTATCTGACGGTTACTTCCCTACAAATTCCCTACACTGTCCTTAGCTTCTCTTCCTCATCCAAGAAATTAAATGCCTTATTATAAAAATATAGGATAACATGGTGTTGCTCCAACCAATCCATACCAATTAGATAGTCATAGGAACCTAAAGGTATGATGTTCAAATCTGCCTTGGTGTTTAGTCCCTTCATGTCCATTGGACATGCCTTAACCATCTCACTGGTTTTTCTTTTAGCTCCCGTACCGAGATGCACCAACCAATATTTTCCAAGCTTTCTTCTTGGAAAATTCAATCTTTCTACCATATTAGGATCTATATAACTATGATTATATCCTGAATAAATTAAAATAGCAATGGTTTGGTTGTTGATCTAACCTTCCACTTCAATCATATGTGACTAAAACTCAACTGTATCATCTTGTTGTACATTGTGAACAATCCTCACGTTTTCACCTCTGTGAGGACAATATCTATACATATTATATCTCCCACAACCCCAAAATTTCATAGGTGGCTTATGTGGTCTTTGTTCCACTGTCTCTGCCATTCTTGTTTCTCTAGGAAGTGGTTGTCGTTAAGGATTATTTCTAAATAATGGGGCTTAGTCCCCCTTTTCCTTTGTTCCATCTTGTTTTTCTTCTTTTCATCCCAAGCTTTTTGGAAAATTTTCCTTCCTTTATGTTCATCATAAAGGCATTTATCTCGCCTTATGGTCTTCTCCAAAGTTTTGGGATCATCATATTGTATCTTGTCACTGATAAATGATGGAAAACCACTTAAATACCTTTGAATATTAACTGAATCTTCCTTGATGAAAGAAACATACTTTCGCAGTTCTAAAAACTCTCTTTCATATTCTTCTATGCTCATACTCCCAAGCTTCAACTCAAAGAACTCTTTCATTTTCTTGGCATAGTTTCTCTTAGTCAAGTATTTCTTTTGAAAATACCTCTTGAATTCCCTCCAAGTAACATTTTCCTGTTCAATGTGTTAAACCTGAACAAATTGGTTCCACCACATGGATGAATCTTCCTTGAGATAGATATAAATTGTTACTTCTGCGTGTGAAGAGAATTATGCAATTGAAAACACTTCCTCATGCCTAGAATCCATGTCTCTGCATCTTCATCCTTCTTTTTCTCACCATCAAATGTAGGAGGCTTGATTTTTTTTATTTCTCCTTGTAACTCATCCGATCCATACCTCCTCTTATGATTCCTGACAGGGGATGGACTTGAACAACTATGTTCTCTCCTTGTGGAATTCCCTTGGGAGTGATGGTTATATCTTCCAACACTTCTTGTTCTTCTCCTCTCATCCTTAGATCTGTGACTTCATGGTTTGCTTGAGTTGTTCTCCTTATCCATCTTCTTTTCTATTTTGTCCAATCTCTGCATTAACTTTATGTTGAAGCCCTCCTTCTACTCCTTGGATTTCATAAGCCTCTCATAATCAAATTTGTAACTTTGTACATCCATTTGAAAACTTTTAATGTTCTCTACCAGGTTCATGTTTTCTTCCTTTCCTTCTCCATGTCGAGTTGAGTTTGTACCTTCATTACCTCTATTCACATACATCCCTATGATATCATCTTCCTGGCTGTAATCCACCTATGTATCTTCCATGATTATGAAATTTTTGTTGATATTGTTCTGATCTAATTGTTGTTAACTTTACAAAATGTGCAACCAACAAAACTTGTTAGGCTAATTAATTTAACAAATTGATGAAATTATGTACAATTCTGGTTCAATAATGCATCATAATTCTTTCTTCTAATTTCCTAAAACAAATGGATACCTAGATCAATTTTATAGGTGGATAGCTATATTCTACTATCCAAGACCTTTCCAACGCCTACTTCCATGCTCAATTCTGAATCTTGAGCAGAAAGTTATGGTTATTTGAAAATTGTCCATTAATTCTTCTCATGTCTTCTACTTTTATAACCTCTTCGATGTTGTGCATGGTCTTCACTTTGTCCTTTCTTTGAGGGAAATTCTTGTACAAGTGATCTTCTTTTAGAGCCTAATTATCTCTTGGACTCGTGTTGGATCCTCTCATAATGTACATAGGCACTCTTTATTTATTTATTTATTTACTCTAAGCCCCTTTCACCTCGATTCAAAATCATAGGAACTAGCCCCTTTTCTTTGGTGGAAATCTCACATGACAGAAGGCTATAACTAAGCGCTCAACTAGAAGGTGTTATTCAGAGCTATGAGACTTCGACACTCTATGGACATTCACCTTTTCAACACTCCAATGTCCAGGAGTGGTTACTGACTGAGTTTGGTCATAAAGTGACTTTGACCAACAGGTGTAGGTTTTATCCCTAGCTCCAGAACTTTAGTGATTTATGAATATTCACCTTTTCAATACTCCAATCTACCAGACTAGTTACTGGCCAAATTTGGTCATAATTTACTTTGACCAATGGGTGTAGGTATTCTCCCTAGCTCTCGAACTTTGGAACTCCGGGCTTTAGGAGTTTCCACAACTCCAACCAGCAAATCACCTAGACTGTCGAACTGGAAAACTCTTGAAGAGTTTAAGGATCAATGGTACACACTTTCCTCCTTGATATATGGCTAACATAAAATATGGGACTCTTAGACTTTGGGCTTTGAGAGTTTCTATGAATCAAACTCGCAATTCTCCTAGACTACTGAATGACAAACTGAAATCCATGGCTCACACTCCTCATATAAGTAATAACTATGATTAACTTCGGGCTTCGGGCTTGGGGGATTCTCGTTCAAGATGACCACCACACTCTCGAACTGCCGAACACCAAGTTGAGATCGATGGCTCACACTCATCCCACAACCAATGACTATTATTAACTCCGAGCTTTGGGCTTCAGGGATTCTCGCTCCAGACGACCACCACACTCCTGAACTGTTGAACGCCAAACTAAGATCGATGAATCACACTCATCCCACAACCAACGACTGTGATTAAATCCAGGATTTAGGATTTGGGGCTTCTCACTCCAGACGACCACAACAGTCCCAAACTATCGAACGCCAAATTGGTGAAGGGAGGAGATATATGGATGAGAGTCTCCTTTTATCAATGGCTAAGATTAATAAGAATTAGATATTTCATGGAATTCTCCACTCTTTGCAACCACAACCAAATTATTTTAGAGTGTCGAATCACCGAACCACTTGGGAATCCAGGGTTCGCACTCTATTAGTGATCTATGGTGTATATTCACTATGGGACTTTGTAGCTTCAGAGATTTCTCCTCCTTTCGACACAAGGGCCAATTTTTCCTGAAGTGTCAAATCTCTAAAATGTGAGATCTACAGATCATGTTCAATGATCATATCTATAGCTAAGATTCACTCTGATTTGGCCAAGAATTATGAGTCGAGAACTATGATCGAAAGTTCTCGTTTTCTTTCTCTGAGATCCAACGGTTGGGATTGTAACAACCCCTCTGTTACAACTAGGAAAAAAAAGCATAAAAGATAAAAAGAATTATTTTTATTTTTAGCATAGAGAAATTAACGTCAAAAATATAATTATAGCAATGAAAAATCAACGACATCATACGTAAAGGCATTACCATATACTCATCATTGAAATCAATAACTATGAATTCACTGCATCAACAAAAAGGATAGTGACACATAAACATAAATAGCATCACCACTTATCACATCACAATCATCTTGAAACAATTTATAAACAATGATCAACCAGATAATGAATATTAAAATGACTACCCACCCAAGGTTAGGATCTCTAGGACACATAAGAAACACTCAATCCCACGATCCAATTGATTTTGACCATTTAAGGTCTCAGGGCTGGTGACTATTCTGAGGAACAAGGAGGTGTCTACATCCCACTAACAATCAAGTCCAACATCAACTAGATCAATCAATCAATCATAATCATCAATTAACCATGGCGCAAGGGTAATCATCATCTTTATCAATCATACATCAACATTTAATTCATGGCGTGCAAATATTATAACTAATCACATAACCCATCATTCACCACATTAAATCTAATATGCAAGAGAAATTATCAGTTGTATTCAAGGCGCAAGATTACAATAACATAAATGCAATCATCCGTCAAATTAAATTTCATTCACGTAAGAAGTCTAATATCTAAACAATCATTCATTACATCATATTTTCACTGCACGCAAGCAGTCCATTCACAACATTCCTAAATCTCAAACTTCCGAAGACATTCATGAAACAACCCTAAAGGGGAAAATCCTTAAAGTCCCTTGGGAGGCACCATATTTATCGTTGACCCATGGCCACTTGTATTAATATCGTATTTTAATACAAAAAAAAATTGTTACTAAATTCAACTTTGAAGGGATCTAAGTTACAAAGTTTCAATCATGACATAGTAATCTGCAAAGATGAAACCCTAAATTTAAATAAAATAGAACAATATAAAGGGAAGGCCAAGTGACAAAACATTTTATAGAAATTGAATCATTGTATACAAGTACACCTATCTTGATAAAAATGATGACCAATTCACATAAAGATGAGAGAGTACAATGATTCCCTAAGTAATATAATACACTATATATATATATTAACTTCTTTTTCAACACATACAGTTAAACATAACCCTAGAATCTTGTATAACATCAATATTAAGAACTATCATTCCTATATACAATGAATTACAAACTATTTTGGTAGAATTCATCTTGAAAGATATTTCAATACATTAAGACATTAAATACATTGAGATATTAACTAGTACACACAGTATTATATAGCACCCATAACTTCAACATTGATAAATCATTTAACATGCCTAAGATATTTTAAAATGCATATCTAACGTGAACTTCATGGAGATAGTGTGGAAATCACAGAGAAAGGAATACATGGCTTAGTAAGATCGAGACAAATCATTGTGCAAATTAAAGGAAAATAGAGAGAATAATGGGCGATCGCTGAGTAATAAGGCTTAATACGCTCGTTCGTCACTCTCCCACCATATACATAGAGAGTAAGGAGGAAATTCATTGGGAAAGGAATCGAAACTCAGAGTGGTTAAATTCCCCATCAAACACAGAGAAAAAGGGGGAAATTTTGGGCAAAAAAAAAGTGAGAAAAACCGTAGAGGTAAGTGGAGAACATTGATGGCATAATCATTCCAGAAATTGAAGAGGTAGTGGATGGAAAGGCTAAGCAAATCGTCAAGAACAAAAATGCAAGTTTCTAAGCAATTTGCCTAGATAAATACGCGGAGGATAATGCATAAACATTGTTGAGCATGGAGGTATAAATTAACAGAGCATTGATGTAAAATTTTTTTGAGTGAAATTGTTAAATCATTGGGGGTTATCCCAATCGATGGAATGCAAGAGAGTGAAGGGTTCCTGGGAAAAATCGTGAGCAAATTTGCAAAGTAAGAAGGAGAATCACAGAGCCAAGGAGGTAAGATCACATGGGCAATTCGCTAGGTGATTGGGAAGCAAAACAAAGATAACAAAATGATAAATTTGCTGAGTAATATAAGGTAAGAGTGTTGAGTAAAATGAAAAAACTCTGAGTGATGAGTGGTAAAATAACTGAGTAATTGGTGGTAAATTGTTGAGTATAAAATACCCATAAAACCTCGCAGCAAGAGCATGCCATCACAGAGAAAAAAAGGAAGGCGCAAGGGTTATTACTAAAAAAAAAAGGCAGAAAAGGTATTCCATCGCAGAGACTTAAAAACATTGGGATATTTTGTTAAGAGCTAGACAAGAAGTGCAGAGACCAACAGGGGAGGAAAATGCAGAGCTAAACCAAGAAAAAATCGTTGGGGAGGAAAAACGAAATTGCAGAGGTGAAAGGAAATTTGCATGGAGCTTCCCAAGCTGGGAGAATGCCTTAAACACATAGAGGTTAAAACAAATAGTTTGCAAGGTAAACAAGGAGAGGTTTTCCCTATCACAGAGTTTACTTTTAAATGCAAAAATCCTAGAGACAATAGAGGGGAAATAAACGTCAGGGTACTCGTATTGCTAGGAAAATGAGCATGAAAACGTTGGGAAAATTCCTCAAGAATCAATATATTAATCATTGCAGATTATCACTCGAGTTAATGATGAACACCAAAGAAGGATTAAGGATCCATACATAATTTAAAATAGTACATTACACATTAAAATCTTAACAAAATTTTACAATCACAACATAAATACCGTAATCGAAGATGATCTCCCTCATTTGTGATCCATCAAAATCCCCGCCTACTAACCATTGATACTTCACCGATACCTCCAAACCAATGTTAGGGGTACTCTTCTTCCCCTTTATCCCCCCAAGCCACAGACAACCCCAACAAAAATACTCTAGCACCCAGCTCGCCTTGCAAGGTATATCTACCACTCTCTCTCCCTCTCTCTCTCGATGGGTATCCCAACTCTCACAAATAAAATGAGTCATAATTGTTTTAGCATAACCTTACTCATACCAATTTTTTCTTAGTGACAACATGGCATTGCACATTTAATTCATTTTTTTATAATTTAATTAGGAATTATTCCCCCCATATACTTGTCACTTTCTCCCTCACTTGCACTAATAAATCCACCATTTAATTTAATTAAATGTAAATTTTCCTGACCCATCCTAAAAACGCTCCTAAAATTACTCCTAGTTGTTCCTTTATTCCCTCTATTTACCTTTTAATGACTGACGCCTTTCTAAAACATAGTTCTTTTTAATTTATGAAGGCTCTTTCGTTAGACTAGACTAGATACCTTTGTATGCTTACACATTTATGCTTTATTCCTTTCTGAACTAAAATTCTAATTTAGTATTTACTTGCACACGTGTAATAATCATTCCTTGGGATTTTTTTTATTTTCCTTTATTCTTAATTTGATTTATTTCATCCCCTCATCATTTAATTCAAAATTTTTATTTTTTAGTCTTCTCACTCACTTATCTTAGACTTAGTTAAATCATTATTTTCAAACGCCTAGACCCTTATGGATTATGATTAATAAATTTGTTCTTTAGTTAATTAATTAATCAATTAATTAATTTGGTAGGTGCTCAAGGTTTTAAGGTTTAACATTTTCTCAACTTTTCTATGCCACCTAGATTCATTGACTCATATTTTTTATACCACAATGTTCCCTTCAAGACACACTCCGTGCTCCAAGGGTTACACTCACCTTTGATTCAAATTTTAATTTACACGATGTGCCCTTAAATATGCACTACATGATCCAAGGGTGTCACTCACCTTTGACTGGTTTTGGTAGTTGTCCAACGCTTGGAGTCAATACTCCATCCAGGAAAACTTGTGAGAGACTAAGGGCCTATAAGGAATAAGGACCATGCCTTATTGTGTGCCCCTTAGAATCTCCGTGAGAGACTGTCTCAGACTGTCGTCACCGCATCGTGGATCTATAGAATTAGGTAATCGTTAACCTAAAATTTGAGCCACAGAATGAGTGCTAGTAGAATTTGACAGGGCTACTGCCACACCTCCACCTCAATATTGAGTTGTTGTGCATGGCCCCTTTACTCCTTATGTGAGTCTAATTAGTAAGCAATTGTCAACCTGCATCCATCAATGATCCATAACAACATCATAATATACCTGATCATATGTCACATATGCATGAATAAAAATAACCAAACCAATACAATCCATTGCCTGATTCATTCTGGACTCTAAGGAGGTCAATTGATGTCATCGACATCCTAAACCTATCAAGTGTTTTTCACACTTAGGGGAAACTTGTCAATAGAATTTGCCAATACATAGATATCAAATAGCATAACTTCATAATCATCAACATCATCATAAGAATCCATAAGCGAATAGACAACCATATACTAAAATGGGATCACTTGCATGCAAGTGTTCTCAAAGAATAAGTTAAATCATGTGTACGCAAGAGTGGGATGTTACATACACCCTGTCTTGTTTTAAACTTCATCCTGAAGTTTCACAGTATACATATGCCTTAAATAAATCATATGACGAGATCTAAATGTCTAACTATAAAAAAAAAATGAAATTGTTGGCGCATATCATATGTGTCCTCCCAAGTAGCGGAGTGTGGACTTTAATTGTCCCACTAGACCTTGACCTGATCGACTGTTCAACTCGATAGCTGTCAAATACGATAGTCCATAATGCATATTGGCTCTTCCATGAGTGCATCCTTGTCTGACACCTACAAGGAACTCATGTCAATCACATGTGTAGGATCAATGACATAATGTCTCAAAACAAATACATGAAAAACATCGTGCATACACCTCAAAGAATCAGGCAAGGCTATTTGATAGGCCACAGTCCCTTTCTTTTCCACCACTTCAAAAGGTCCCACAAACCTAGGAGAGAGTTTATCACCCCTTCCAAACTTGATCGAACTCTTGTGTGGTTTCAGTCGCAGGAAGACTCGATTACCAACTTCATAACTACAGTCAACGCAATGTGCATAGGCATAACTCTTTTGTCGATATTGTGATTCTTTAATCCTTTTTCTTATTGCTTTCATTTGTTCTTCCATTTCTTGGATCAATTATGGTCCTACCAGGACCCTATCCTCAATTCGATCCCAGCTCAAAGGCATTTGACATGGTCACCCGTAAAGAAACTCGAATGGCACCATCTTAATGGTGCTTTTAAAGCTATTGTTGTATGCAAACTCCACTAGTGGCAAGAACTCTTCCCAACTATTTTATTGGTCCATCACATACATATGCAACACATCTTCCAATATTTGGTTCATTCTTTCTGTCTTCTCATCTATCTTCAGGTGATATGTTGTACTAAAGTTAAGTTGGGTTCCCAAGGCCTCTTGGGAAATAGTCCAAAATCGTTTTGTAAACATTGATCCTTTTAGGGATGCCATGAAATCTCACAATCTCGCTAATAGAAACTCTAGCTATGTCTGGCCCCTGATACATTGTACGCATAAGAATAAAATGTGCACTCTTCATCAGAGTGTCAACTACCACGAAAATTGAGTCGTGCCTCCTTGTCGTTAGCAGAAATCCCAGAATGAAGTCAATCGAAATGACCTCCCATTTCGATTTTGGAATAGCATGTGGCTGTAGTAATCCTACCAAACATTTATGTTCAACCTTTACTTGATGCAATTCTATACATCTCTCCATGTAGTTGACTATGTTCCTCTTCATTCCTTTCCAAAAGAATAAGGGTTTAAGGTTTGCCCTCATTTCCATGACTCCTGGATGAGAATTGTACACTGCTCTATGAGACTTGTTTAAGATCAAACTTCTCAACTCATCATTATCCAATACATAAATCCATTTATTATACCTCATTAATCCATCGTTGTACACAATAAATCCCTCAAATTTTGGTACCAACATGGTGTCTTGTCCGATATTTTCCTTAACCTCTTTATACAAGTCATGGTCGCATTGTATAGTTATAATATTTTCATGAAGATTTGAATAAAGAGGTATCACTGAAGATATCTGTGGTCTCTGACTCAATCCATCTACCACTCTGTTCACTGTTTCTTTTATGTAGGTAATCTAAAAATCGTACTCGCTAAGCAGTTCTGACCAATGCCTGTGTTGCGTATTCAACTCACTTTGCATAAAAATGTGTTACAGACCACAGTGGTTTGTTTTTAGTTCAAATTTACGTCCAATCACGTAGTGTATCCACACTCTTAGGGCATACACAATGGCCAATAACTCCAAATGGTGGTTCATGTAGTTCTTCTCATACCTTCTTAGTTTCCTAGATATGTAAGCGATCACTCAACCATCTTGCATCAAGACTCTACCTAAGCCTTCCTTGGATGTGTTTGTGCATAATAAGAAGTACTCGTCCATTTCAGTGAATTTTAGTATCGACATTGTCGTCAACAACTCCTTGAGCATTCAAAATGATTCGGTGCATTTCTCAATCCATACAAACTTCTTGTTTTTCTTCTACAATTCTGTGATCGGATTTTCTATCTTCAAAAAACCTTTGACGAATCGTAGATAATATCCAACTAAACCCTATGAAGCTACGTACTTCTGGTACATTTGTCATCGCATGACATTCCATAATAGCCTCTAGCTTCGCTATATCATATATATTCTTTCGTCGGAGATAAAATTCCCTAATTAATGAATCCTCGATTGATAAAAAGAGCATTTCGACAGTTTCCAGTATAATTTATTCTCTCATAAACATTGTAGTACCAAGCACAAATGTTTATCATGTTCTTCCTTCATCCGAGAATATACCAATATGTCATCAATGAATACTTGAAGAAACTTGTCCAAGTATTTGTGGAACACCCCGTTCATCAAGCTCATGAATACCCCTGGGACGTTTGTTAGTCCAAACGATATAACGATAAACTCGTAATGCCCAAACATTGTATTGAATGCGGTCTTAGGAATGTCTTCGTCCTTGATCTATAACTAGTGATATCTTGATCTCAAGTCAATCTTCCAAAACACCATCGTGCCTTTCATTTGGTCAAACAAATCTTCCATTCTTGGCAATGTATATTTTTTCTTGATCATTTCTTTGTTCAATTGACATTAGTCAATGCAGAGTCTCCAAAACCCATCCTTATTTCGTATGAAAATAACAGGTGCACCCTAATGTCA
This sequence comes from Picea sitchensis, assembly GCA_010110895.2. Lineage (NCBI taxonomy): Eukaryota > Viridiplantae > Streptophyta > Pinopsida > Pinales > Pinaceae > Picea > Picea sitchensis. The sequence goes on along the minus strand of SNQJ01S0056593.1, from coordinate 61,651 downwards.
CACACTTGGATGTATAAGTCCTAGGTCCAACAACTCCTTATGTTTCATTTTCAACTCCTGCAGCTCAGGGGTCGACTTCTAATAAGTCGTTCTTGCTATCAGTTCAGTTTCAGGTTTTAATTCAATGGTAAATTCCAATTCCCTTTTGGGCAGAAACCCTGGTAACTCTTCTTGGAATACGTCAGCAAACTCTCATACTACCAAAAGGTTTTCTTGTCATTCCACCATGCCCTTGTCGTTAATTGCTAAGATTGCATATATATTTCATCCCTTGCGCATACTTAGCCCTAGATTTAGGGAAGAGATGAACCTTAGGGAAACTCCCTAGTTTCTTCCTATAATCAGTCATCTTTGTCCTCATCATTGGTAAAACTCAATTGTTTTGTATTACAATTGAGTATCGCATCATGCGATTCCAACCAATCCATATTGATCATGACGTCATAAGATCCTAAGATCGTGGTGTACATGTTGGCCTTCGTTACAAAATATCCCAGGTTGAGGCTACATTCTGTAACCTTTCCTCCAACCTTCTGCTTGGCTCCTAAAGCCATTTCCATGTAGCTAAAATCATCTTGTTTGACTGCATTTACTTTAATTATTTTTAGCACTGCACCATAAATAAATCTTTTTGTAGTACTATGATTTATCAAGATACTAAAGTTTTGGTCAACAATGGTACTTGACATCTCAAATACAACATACTGGTGCTCATCATGGCGGTTATGGACCGCTGGATGAATCTAGTGGTGGTTGCCCAAATCTCCTACTATAGTTTGTCTAGATGATCCGACTACTCTGGCCCTCTCAATTGGGCAGTCACGCTGGTAAAGTGGATCTCCACATTTCCATCATCTAGTTTTCAGTCCTGTACTCCTCATGCTTGAAGTAGAATTTGTTGTCCCACCAGACTAAAACCCTGGTTTGTTCTGTTGAATAGGCCTATACTACTGTTGCTGCAAACAATATTGTTTCTACTTATGTGGTCCTCTATAGGGAGTCCACTACTGAGGTGTCTTTCTCCGTGGTGTCATGAACATGGATCCTCTAAGAGAACCTCGACACCTCAATGAATGTATATATAGTGTTTGATTCTTCTACGCACCAGATGTCGCCTATACCATTGGTCTCACAGGAATCTTGTTCTAACCCGCACTAATCAACTCCTCCTTATCTATCAGGGCCTTTTGGATTTCATTTTGCAACGTATGAGGCATTAGGATCATCACCTTCACACGAATATTGATGTTAAGGCTGAACAAAAACTTGTTTACTTTGAGCTTCTCGGTGTTAATATGTGGAACATACGTGAGAAGCTCCATGAATCGAGCCTCATACTCGGGCACCATACGACTGCCATGTCGTAGGATATTGAACTCATTGAGTTGGTGCTCAATGAATTCCTCTAGAAAACACCTCTCCCAGAAACGCTCCTCAAACAATTCCCATGACACTTATTTGATGACCATGTTCATTTGACATGGCAGGAGTGTCTACCACCATAGAATAGCGCCCCCCTTCAACTAAAATATCATCATGCAGACCTTCATGTTGGAGGTGTAGGTGCAAACTGAAGAACACATCGCCATGTTCTCCAACCATGCCTCGATGGCTACAATGTTTGTGGCACCCAAGAACTCAAGAAACTTGACCTTCTCAATTTCTCTGTGAATTCAACCAGTACCATCTAGGGTGCGTTGTGGGCCCTCAGAGGGTATAGGTGTTGGATTAATGAGAGGGGGGGTGAATCAGTAATAGTTTAATTATAATCCTTTTTCTTCAATTGTTATATCAATGTAGAATTATTATCCAATAATGAGGAGTAAGAAATAAACAATCACATACATGTACAGTACACTAGTGTTTTACGTGGGACCCCAAATCAGGAGAAAACCACAGAACGATTTTTCTTATATGTCTTGAAGAATTACATTCATTGGAAGCACCAACTTCCTTTGTTTTCCAGCTGCAACTGGAAGGAGGCTCCAACCCCCTAGTTTCTCAGGATACAACCTGAGGTAAGCTCCAACTCCCCAATTCTCTGGCTACAACCCCTAGTTTCTCAGATACAACCTGAGGTAAGTCTAACTCCCACCCTTCCTGCTATATAACCAAGGAGGCTTACAACCCCTATACCCCTCCTGATACAATCAGAAGGTGGCTACAACTATCTTTTCCTTGCCCCATCCTTCCACCCTCAAGTAGAAGTAAAATGATGGAACCATCATCACACTATCACTATGAGATAAACTGCTGTAAATCATACCTTACTAAATTTCTGAACCATGCATCAACCTCAGTATATCAACCTGTAATCAACCTGTAATGATAAATAAGTGCATCAACCATGCACCAACTCTACAAATAGCCCGTGAATCAACCTCGCACTACAAACAATTCTCATCCAACCATGTACCAAGTATGTACCAATCATGTTTCAATCCATTCATCAACCAACACTTTCATCAACTATACCCTCATGTATGTGCTAACTCATCAACTACTTGTCTCAACCATGTAATTCAACATGTAGCTCAACTAAATCCTTGATCAATTTCATCATCCAAATATGATTTGTAGCTCAGAATAGACCGTGTATATGATCACATTCATGCAAACCTTCCTTTAACTTTAACAATAGAGACTAGCATTTTCATCAAACTTTTCTTTAGTCTCACTAGTTTTGGATTAGACAACAACCCCTAACTTGGAAGTAATCATAACTTTGTACCCGTAATGCATACAGATCTGAAACTAATACACAATTTTCTTCATTGCTCATTATGCAATTCCTCCAAGTGTCACTACTTGGAACCTCCTAAAAAGAGTTATAGCAAAATGGCATACCTTGCTAAATTTTTGGCTTATTCTAGAGAGCTACCTTGTAGAGCTGCCTGTACAAAAATACATTTTCTGAATCATTGATTCAAAACTGTTGGCAACATACTATAGAATTTAATTCAATGAACACATTTGTCTCACTGAATTTGGATCCTCATATGAATAGTTACAATGTTTTACCCTAAACACCTTAGAAAGCACCATCAAAATAATTTATCCTTCCTTGCATTTCAGCCTTTTCTTCACCTTCACTCAGAATTTTGGTTTTAGATATCCTTGGTTACCTCAGACACCTATAGGATATTCAATATGTTCAAGTGTGTTTTAAATGAGGGAGCTTTGCCTCTCTCTTATTTATACTCCAACTCCTTAAAAACATCTCTAGGTCACTTGGTCGACTTTCCTTATTTTAGGGTTAACTCACTTCTTAATTTCTCCATTAAAACATTATGGAAATAATTTATTTTGTATTCAATTTGGAATTATAGCACACCTATCACTTCACTTATTATTTATCCTTTAAAAATTTCTTAAACCACTTTTGACTACTTTGACCTTTTAGCTTCTAGATGACTCATGAGGGTTTTTCAACTTTACATGGCCATAAATATTTGATCGTGAGGAGTTATGTGATTTTTTACATACCACCAGAAATGGAAATGACATGTACTATCCATATATAGAATATTATTACATCTAAAAATATATCATAACTCACAGCTACCCATGAAACAAACTTCTTAGCTCCATTACCCAAACTCCTGCCCTAACTTCTCATGGCTATAACTCTTTAACTGTGAGGAGTTATAAATATGGCTCACATACCATCAAAATGGCATGACAAACACTATAAATATAGGATATTTTCTCACAAATTCACTTTCGCTCATCTCATTATTCCACAATTAAGAATGGGTTCTTTACTCCACAAAGGCCTTTCCCATGAGGGATTTCACCATAAAGGGACCACTTTTGGAGTTCATCCATATTTACTTATTAAACATGACAAAAAATAATTAGTCATATTTATATCAAACAATATTGGTCCATTACCCAAACTCTTTGTGCTACGGGGTTTTCTTCAAGGGGTTGACATCAATGGCAACCAACCTTAATCAACACCTCCCCTTTGGCATTGATGGCAACATCTATGCAATAATGAAATCATATCACTATGTTCTCTAGAACCATGCCTCTCAGTTCTTTGTATATGATAAATCTGTTTTCCCCTGGAACCTATGCCCTCATTCCTCTTTCTATCTGAGCAAATTCCTCCCCTTTGTCATCAATGGAAAATGTATTTTCCATCCAGGGCTGCCTCTGAACAACTCTGGCCCTTCCTTATGGTGCTTCCAAGTGTACATCTAAGACATATATAAGATAAGTATTCAAAAGCATCCATTTTGGAGTATAAATAACTCCAATTCTTTGACTTAAGATATTCAAAGGCTTCCCCGTGGAAGTGGTTTTGTAAAGATGTTTTCCAAATTTTTGTTCTTTGTGCCTACATACTTAACTCCTCGATGTTCTTTATGCAACTCTATTCTATAGAAAGTGATACTTGATTGGAAATGTGCTTCGGCCTTGGAGTGCATAACCGGTTTTTGAGATACCGACAGTTCTTGTATTATCAGTTAATATATTGGAATGATATCATCATACTCAACCTTGATATCTATCAAAGTTTGTTTCATCCAAAGAACCTGCGGTATAACATAATCACTGCTGTAATATACTACTGACCAGAGATAGAGATACTCATGATTATTTATTGCTTAGCCATGATACCAAACATCACTCTAAGTAGAACGCTACTCCACTGGGTGCTTCACACATCAATACAACTCCGCCTAACTGTGATCTATGTAGGTAATAAGTGATATATCATTTCCTTTGGATACTATAATCCAAACTCTTCAGTTCCTTTAAGATATCCAAGATCCTCTTATCAAGCACATGTGGGATTCCTTTGGTGTTGTTTGAAATTGTTACCTATCCAACTACATGCATTACATCCGTATATGGATGCTGCCACATATAGTAGGCTACCACTATTGACTCAGATTGCTCTATGATCCGTAGGACTTTGAATCATCATATTCAACTACATACATACATACATAATACATACAAATTGGTTTGCATGGGAGGATAACTGCCAATCTTCCATTACCAACCTCTTTAGCATTTCTCCGATATACTTGGTTTGAGAAATAAAATTCCTTGGTTTCCTTTTCGTGACGATCCAAGTCCTGTAAAGAAGGATAGTTATCCAAGTAACGACATTTCAAATTCATTATCCATGTCTTTGCAAATTGTTGGCTTAACCTGTCATCATCACTATCAAAAATAATATCACTACATAAACTTCAATTAATAAAATATTACCTTGACTCCGCTTCCTTTGATGTAGAGGTTGATGTCTCCAAGACTTCCTTTTCTCAACCTCATTTCTATTAAGTGTGATACTTCTATCCAAATTTAGAGTACCATGCTCTAGGAGCTTGTTTTAGACCATGGGGCCTTCTTTAATTTACACTACACATAGTCTATGTTCTCCTCACAACTAAAATACTTCCGGTTTTTTAATGTAGACTTTTTCTTCAAGTGCCCCATTCAAAAGCTAATTTTATGTCCATCCTCATATACTTTAACATTTTTGAGCATGCATAAGATAAAAAAAAATGGATTTCCTCCTTAATCCAAGTAACCTGGGAATGTCTCTTCAATGATTCCTTCAATTTGGATATCCTTATACAACTAATCTAGCTTTTTCCTCAGAACCCTGCATCTTCATTTAATTCCCATTCCCTGAAACCCATTTTAGCCGACTACATTTTTTTTGGTCTTGGAACCATTTCTCAAGTGTCATTTTTTTCTCTTTTTGATCCAATTCCTCATCCATGGACTTATTCCAAAATTCATCCATAGCTTCTTCAAAACAATTTGGTTCAATTGTAGATAAGAGTGGTAGGTGTGTTTGTTCCGTGAATGGATGTTTCTTTTAGTCACAACTCCTGCATCTTTATTTCCAATAACTTTAATTCAAGGATGATTCTCTTTGGTAATCATGGTTAGGTGTCTTTGGATATACTTGTTGAACTTTATCTTCTACTTCATCAATTTCTTCACTTTCATCTTCATCTTCCTCTTCTACTTCTCTTTCATCTTCTTCTTTGAAAAGTTTTTCCATTGATTTGTTTTCTTCTTCCTTGATTTTCATTCCGCCTGCTTCATCTATTGTTGCATTGATGCTTTCCATAACTTTTTTAATCCTTGATTGTAACACTTGTATGATTTCCTTTAATTTGAGTAACCAACAAGCATTACTTCTTGTCCACACCTAGAGTCAAACTTTCCCATTCTTTCATCTTCTCTTTGATGTAGCATTTGCTTCCAAAACTTTTAAGTGCTTCACATTTGTTGGTCTTCCTTTTCCATAGCCTGTAGGAGTTTTATCACGTTGTTGTTTCCAGCATTACTTCATTTTGAATGTAAAATGTTGTATGCATTGTCTGTGGTCTAAAAAATATCTATCAACTTTGAATCCATTATCATTGTTCAACCATTTCTGTATTGTCTTGTTCTTCTTTCTCAACAACCCTATTCTATTGAGGTGTCCTAGTGACTAGAGAATTGCCTTTATATTCCATGATTGCTGCAATAGTCCATAAATTCCTTTCTTGAGGTGAATTCTCCTCCATTATCCAATCTTAAATCCATTTGATCCTTTGAATCCATCTCATTTTCTAAACCATTTCGTAGATCTTGAAGTTTTCTAAAAGCTTATGACTTGTTCTTAAGAAAGAAAATCAGCAGCCTGGTTCTGTATATAATCATCAACTAATAACATAAAGTATCTCTCACCAGTTTAACTTTTGTTGTAGTTGATCCAACTAGATCAAGATGCACAATTTCCAATGGTCTTTTGGTTGTTAAATATCTTTGATTTGAACCTAGTCTTGTTTTCTTTGTTGGTACGCTTGTACAAAGTGTTGGTTGGTTTCGATCTCGGGAATTTCTCCGACGCCTCTTTTGCTGACTTTAACAATGTGATCAAAATGAATGTAACCCATCCTTCTATGCCATAGATTAACTTTTATCTCTTTACTCTCATAGGACAACACTTTTCATTTCCACTCTCACAATTACATATGTTGTTTCAGAAGTTCTTGGTACCAGAAATGCACCAATTTCCCTTTAACCTTCTTTTCTTATCTCACTTTTGTGAATCAAAGTAAATTTATGACCTTGGTCATAAATTTACTTTTGATTCACACTTAAAAGGTTATGTTTCATATCTTCTACTAGTAGAACATTTTCTTCCCTCTTTCATTATTGTTCCTAATTCGATCAGTGTTTTCCAATGATTTTCATGGAATCATCATTTTGGGGCTGAGACTGGATCCATCTCTTTCCTTTCAGAATGTGTAAGAAACTTTGTATCTATCACCAATATGTTTCGAACATCCACTATCAACATACCAACGACGCTTTTTCTATTTATCTTGTAGAGCCCACTGTGGCATTCTTTCAATACAGGCTGATCTTGCTTTCTTATTCATGTCTTTTTCTGAGGTTCTTACTTGTGACTGCTGGAGGTTGTTTAGGAGGGACTGTCATTTTTCAATTTTGGCCATGTGTCCAAAATTGTTACATTTTAACATTCCACTCTGCTCAAATATCTGGGAAACTCAAGTTGTAATCTCTCTTCTTTGTGTTTCACTAGGTATTCTTAAATAAATCCCTTTGTGTAAGGCTCTCAAAGTAGTTATTGTTCCTCAAGTGGTTAGCTCTGCACTTCATAGCTTTATGTCCAAAATTATTACATGCATAACATAAACCAAAAAATATAGTTTGATACCTCGTAGTTGAAGATATTCTAAAAGGAGGTGCTCTCATGAATCATTCTTCTTCTTGAGGCCTGCCTATCTATTGTTGATTCTAGAATATCAATCTTCTCAATGGAGGAGTGTCCCCTGTAATCTTCTCCTCAGAGCATATTTTTATCCCCTTTTGATTGTTTCGGCAAAGATTCTTTGGATTCGCTTTCTTTCTATATTGTTTTGGAGATTGATCCATTTTCACTGGACATATCCAAGTCCGGACTTGTCAAGATGAGATTTTCACTGAGAATGCTAATTCATAACTTTTGAGCTATTTTTCATATTTTTCTTTTGAATATCCTTTCTTACTATGTCAATCTCTGCTTCCAGATTTTCAATGATCCTATCCTTTCCTTCTAGCTATTCTTTGAGTGATTCTTCAATTATTTTATATTCTTCTATTTGAACCTTCAATTTTGTGATCATTTGTTCTAGTTATTGAGTTTTTTCTTATCTAGTTTTGCTTGTAGTTTCTTGTTTTTCTTCTTTTCTCTTCTGATAACTTCTATGGCATTCATTAATTCTTATCCAAAGTCAACTTCCGCCTCTTCAATTTCTTCTTCATATGATTTTTCATATTCTTCTTTGGAGTCTTCTTTATCAGTGTCTTCTACTGCCATGAATAGAACTCTCCCTGTTTCACTGTGACTGACTTCATCTTCATCTGATGATGAGATGTCTTCTTTGGTGCAAAATATTTTCTTGAAAACTTTATTCATATTTCTTTTACCTTTATATGTTTGTCTTCCTTTTGAGTAACCTTCATCATTTCTCTTTTTCTTATGAGGACATTTTTTGGCAAAATGACCAATACCATCAAAATTAAAACAAATTAAAGGAAGCTTATCTCTATACCTACTGTTGGTTCCCTTGTTTAGTCTTTTGACGAAGTTGGACACTTCTTCATCATCTTCCTAGACGTCGTTGTTGTTGCTATATTCTTCTTATTCATTTTTCTTTTTCTTTGATCTTTTGGTTGCTTTGAAGGCTTCTTCTTTTACATCTGGATTTTCCTGTTCAGTTCTCATCTCATATGCTGTGAAGATTTCATGCAGTTCATTCATGCCTATTGAGTTTAGATCCAATCTTTCTTCTAGTGTTGATATCTTAAGGTTGAATCTCATAGGAAGAGATCTTAGTATCTTTTGAACAATTATAGATTCTTCAATTTGTTCTCCCAATCCTATGATTGCATTCACTGTTTCATTAACTCGTAAGAAGTAGGCTGCGATATCTTCATCTTCCTTCATTTTTAGTTCTTCGAATTGACCTCTGTAAGTTTGAAGCTTTGTTGCTTTGACTTTTGAATCTCCTTCATAAATATTTCGAAGCTTGTCCCAAATCTCTTTAGCAAATTTACAATGTGCAACTTTGGTGAATACCGTTTCACTGAGACCATTCAAAAGTACATTTTTGGCTTTGGAATTATTCTCACCGAGTTTCACTTCTTTTTCATTTGTTGGTGGAACTGTTGGCATTCTGTATCCATCTACAATTGATTTACAAACTTGAAATCCATGTTCCTGTATATATGTCTTCATCCTTATGCTCCAAAAAGGATACTTTTGTCCATCAAACTGTGGTATTCCATTTTTATATGAGTTGGTACTCTCCATGATCTACCTTTCAGTGGTTAAACTGATTTCTGAATGAACCTGCTATGATACCAATTGTTGGATTACTGAGAGGGGGGGTGAATCAATAATAGTGTAATTATAATCCTTTTTCTTCAATTGTTATATCAATGTAGAATTATTATCCAATAATGAGCAGTAAGAAATAAACAATCACATACATACACAATACACCAGTGTTTTACGTGGAAACCCAAATCGGGAGAAAACCACGAAATGATTTTTCTTATATGTCTTGAAGAATTACATTCATTGGAAGCACCAAATTCTTTTGTTTTCTAGCTGCAACTGGAAGGAGGCTCCAACCCCCTAGTTTCTCAGGCTACAACCTAAGGCAAGCTTCAACTCCCCAATTCTCTGGCTACAACTAGAAGGAGGCTACAACCCCCTATGTTCTCCGACTACAACCGAAAGGTGGCTACAACCACCTGTCCTTGCCTTGTCCTGGCACCCTGAAGTAGAAGTAGAATGATGGAACCACTGTAAAACTATCACTGTGATATATACCACTATAAATATGTACCAATAAATCTGAACCATGCATCAACCTGTACCTCAACTTGTAATCAACCTATACCATAAACAAGTGCATCAACCATGCACCAACTTGTGCCAAACAAACTGTAATCAATCTGTACCATAAAAACGTGCATCCAACCATGTACCAATTATGTACTAATCATGTTTCAACTACTCATCAACCAACATCATCAACTATACACCTCATGTATGTGCGAACTCATCAACTACTTGTCTCAACCATGTACTCAACATGTAACTCAACCAAAATCCCTCATCAATTTCATCATCCAAATATGGTTTGTAGCTCTATAATAGACCTGGTGTATATTATCACATTCCTTCAAACCTTCCTTAACTTTAACAATAAGAGACTAGCATTTTCATCAAACATTTCTTTAGTCACACATGCCTAGTTTTGGATTAGTCAACAACCATAACTTGAAGTAATCATAAATTTGTACTTGTAATGTATAAAGATATGAAACTGATACACAATGTTCTTCAGTGTGTTTTATGCAATTCCTCCAAGTGTCACTACTTGGAACCTCTCCGAAAAGGAGTTGTAGCAAAAATGGCATACCTTGTTGAATTTTGGCTTATTCTAGAGAGCTACCTTGTAGAGTGTTCCCCGCACATAATATTTTCTGAACTGATCTGAAACTGTTAAAAAACATACTACAGACTGTACCCTAACCAACACATTTGGTCTCATTAAATTTGGATCTGTTATGAATAAGTTACAACATTTTTACCCGAAACACCTTAGAAAGCACCATCAAAAGAATTTATCCTTCCTTGCATTTCGACCTTCTTTTCTTCACCTTCACTCAGAATTCCGGTTTAGATATCCTTGGTTACCTCAGACACCTATGTATATTCAATATTCTCAAGTTTAGGTTAAATGAGAGAGCCTTGCCTCTTATTTATACTCTCCAAGTAGCTTCCTTAAAAACATCTTCTAGGTCGCTTGGTCACCTTTCTTTATTTTAGGGTTAACCCACTTCTAATTTCCCCATTAAAATTATTATTGAAATAATTTATTTTGTATTCAATTTGAATTATAATACCCTCATCACTTCACTTTATTATTTATCCTTTAAAAATCTCTTAAACCACTTTGACTACTTTGACCTTTTTCGGGCTTCTAGATGACATATGAGGGTCCTCCAACTTCGTAAGGCCATAAATATCAAACAGTGAGGAGTTATGTGACGTTCCACATACCACCAGAAATGGCATGACATGTAATATCCATATAGAATAGTATTATCTGAAAATATATCATAAATCATACCATTACCCATCAAACAAACTTGGGTCCATTACCCAAACCCGGGGTCTCCAACTTCTCATGGCCATAACTCTCTAACCGTGAGGAGTTATGTTATGTTCCACATACCACAGGAAATGGCATGACAAGCACTATCCATATAGGATATTTTCCATGACAAATTAATTGTCCTTCATCTCATTATTCCATAATTAAGAATGGGTTCTCTTACTCCACAAAGAGTCTTCCCATGAGGGCTTTCACCATAAGGGGACCCATTTGGAGTTCATCCATATTTACTTCTTATTAACCATGAAAAAAAAATCATGAGTCATATTTACATCAAACAATATTGGGTCCATTACCTAAACCTTTGTGCTACGTGGCTTTCTTCAAGGGTTGACATCAATGACAACCAACCTTAATCAACAATAGGTGCCTTGCCTCATATCTATATAGACGGTTAATCAAAGCCTCATAATTTCTTTGAAAGGACCTCATCAAACCAACCATATCCCCGACAACAATATTCTCATATACAATGACCTGTTATTCTCCTTGAGGGTTATACCCCTCTGGTGTGGGTGCTACTTGAGGTGTCGCCCCTCCTCCCCTAGAACCATTTTGTCTGCCTCCACGATGTCCTCTAACCATGATTACTTGCAAGCACACCATTTAATTTAATTAGTGATAGATTATTAATCAAGTGTCTAATATAGTGGAACGAATAATGATCCCAAGTCAAGGGGTTGAACCCACTTTGATACCATATGTAACAACCCCTCTGTTACAACTAGGAAAGCGAAGCATTAAAGGTAGAATTTTTTTATTTTGTTTAGCATAGGGAAATTAACGTCAACAGTATAAATCTTAGAAACCAAAAATCAACGACATCATAAGTAAAAGAATTACCAACTACTCATCATTGAAATCAATAGCTACGCATTCAAGGCATCAACAAAAAATATCATGACACTTGAACATAAATAGCGTCCCCGCTTAGCACATCACAATCATCTTGAAACAATTTATAAAAAATGATCAACCAGATAATGAATATTAAAATGACTACCTACCCAATCCTATCGTGCAAGGTTAGTACCTCCAAGACACATAAGCAACGCTCAAGCCTAGGATCCAATTGATTTTGACCGTTTAAGTTTTCAGGGTTGGCTATTGTTCTGAGGAACAAGGAGGTGTCTACATCCCACTAACAATCAAGTCCAACATCAACTACATCAATCAATCAATCCTAATCATCAATTAATCATGGCGCAAGGGTAATCATCATCTTTATAAATCATACATCAACATTTATATCATAGCCCGCAAGTATTCTAACTAATCACATAACCCATCATACACCACATGAAATCCAAGGCGAAAGAGAAATTATTAGTTTTATTCCTGGCGTAAGATTACAATCACATAAATGCAATGATCCATCACATTAAAATTCATTCACGTAAGAAGTCTAATATCTAAACAATCATTCATTACATCACATTTTCACTACGTGCAAGGAGTCCATTCACAACATTACTAAATCACAAACTCCCGAAGACATTCATGAAACAACCCTAAAGGGGAAAGTCCTTAATGGCCCTTGGGAGACACCATCTTTACCATTGACCCATGGCCACTTGTATTCATATCATATTTTAATAAAAAATGTTCTTGTTACTAAATTCAATTTTCAAGGGATCTAAGTTACAAGGTTTCAATCATTACATAGTAATCTGCAAAGATGAAACCCTAAATTTAACTAAAATAGAACAATATAAAGGCAAGACCAAGTGACAAAACCTTTTATAAAAATTGAATCATTGTATACAAGTAGACCTATCTTGATGGAAATGATGACCAATTCACATAAAGATGAGAGAGT